>SNQJ01S0261038.1:0-12234 GCA_010110895.2 Picea sitchensis
GTATTCAGACTTTATACCTCCGGATCTGACTGTAATGGCCGTATCTTGGGCAAACAGAAACCTTTTCGAGTGAAACGAAAAGTGTCCCTGAATGAAACGAGTGCTCTGGATTCAATGGAATAGTCCTCTCAGCCCAGAAATGTATGGAAATGCCAGAAAATGGAGATGAGGAAACTCGGCTTCACGATCTCGATCTACAACAGGAGCGGGTCTTCAAACAGGCTCAGATACCATGTTCGACAACACATGTATTCCAACAGAGGATGAACACCTTCAGTGACCACTCACATAACCAGATCAAAGATCAACACACCGATGTTTTCACGTGGTAAAACACCTACAGGGAAACATCCACGGCCCCAGCCAACGCGACCACTTGGAGCAGTTTATTAATGCAAAGAAAAAGATTACAGAGAGATTTTACAAGAGAGTTTCTCACAATCGATCATCGACAAATGACCCTGCATGCTCTTTAAATAGAGATCATGGACCAATCGGGTGTTAAGCCACGGATCAATGGCCATTAAGATCGAGGAGAGTATGAACCGTCAGATCACTCTATGTTGGGAACATATCGTGACCGTCGGATTTCCTAACTACAAATGCATACTAATGCATACTAAAGAAACACACTTTTACCTAACGACATATTAGACCAAGTAGATCTTAACTAACTCCTAAGTGTCTAAATATCCTAACAGGGTGGTGCTACGGTGGTTAAGATTGATCTATGTCAAGCTAGTTCGCTCCGTAACTCTTGCTAACTCGCTCTCTGATTTGTATACTCTCTCACTCCGTGCTTTCTCAATTTCACAATAACCCTTCCGTTACCCGCGTGACTTACTTATATAGCGATTGGCGTGCAACTTCTCGGAGAAGTTACCTGAGCTATGGTTTAAATGAATTGGTGCTTCCCGCGTATGTGACATTGAATTCCATTGACATCACCAGTTGGTGCGATTAACACGATGTATCTTTGTAAGTTCTTATCATTCAATTTTTATAGATGCCGCTAGTTGGCGCCTTTTTTACATGATTGCCATTTTTCTAATTTCTGCCTTTTTCTGACCGTTGGTCCTTTTTTCGGCGCACTAAGTTTTCTAAGTGTGTGTTATGTTGTTTCTCTGGTGCGTTTGGACATTTTATTTTTGTTGTGCTAACTCTATTCTAGATGCTTGTTGTCTTTAGGTGTCTGGCGCGGTAACCCCTCTGTTGCTGCGCGCAATACTTTGTTGTCAGGTGCTTTTTTTTTTTTGTAAGTGCTAGGAGGTCGACTGTCCCGATACAGTTTCAATCGACTCCCATTGATCATTCCTCTGAGTTATGTTCCTCCCAAATCCTTCAATTGTACATCTCCCCCATCTGTGACAATATTTACTTCATATGGTCCCAACTAATGCATTCTGAGTTTTCCTGGGTGTTGAAGAGATTTACTGTCGTACACCAAAACTAGGTCTCCCTCCTTGAAAATTTTCCTTTTGATATGTCTATCATGCCAAGCTTTGTCCCTTGATTTATGTACTTCTCGGTGAAAACCTCCTAGAATCCTATGTTCTTCCATGAGCATCAACTGACTTAACCTTTATTGTACTGCACCTCACTCTGACCTGTTAGTAATTGTTGCTATGCGCATATTAGGTACCAACAATTATAATGGTGCCACTGCTTCTTGTCCATACACAAATATGAATGTGTCTGCGCTGTCAATTTTTTACTTGTGGTCCTGTATTCCCACAATTCTGCTGGTATCTTCAAGTCCCAATCGTCCTTGTTGACATTGCAGATCTTTGTCAGTGCATTTTCTAGTATCTTATTAAAGGCTTCCACTGTTCCATTTCCTTGAGGATGATATGGTGTACTCGTTTGATGATAGACTTCAAACTCCTCAGTCATAGCAATTGGCCCTACCGACAACGCCGCACCCACAACCCTACACCATTGGATGGCTCCGCCAAGGAAGCGATCTTCGCGTCAGCCAACGGTGCCGAGTGTCGTACGACATCAAACCCTTCAAAGACGAGGTATTGTGTGATGTTGCTCCTCTCGAAGTTTGTGATGTTATTTTGGGCCAACCTTATTTATGGAAACGTCATGCTGTATATGAGTCTAGGCCTCGCAGTGTTATTATTACTTTGAACAACAAATTGTACAGGATACCCGAGGCAATCCCACCTAGTGCTATTTCCTTGATCTTTGCTAAGCAATGCAGGAAGGTCATCTCTCAAATGGGGAAGTTTGTCTTCTTCGTGATTCACTCTAGAATAAGCGAAAGATCATAGCCACATCCAGGGTCTCTGCGGTTGACCTCTCCACACAGCAGAAGCAAGTAGATAAGGTCGTGGAAGAATACTCAGATATCTTCTCCTAACCTACCGGGGTACCTCTACACTGCCAGGTCAAGCACCCCATCGATCTGACCCCTGATGCATCGCTGCCCAATGGGCCAGTCTATCAGTGCTCTCTGTTAGAGAATGAGGAGATCAAGCGAAAAATCCAAGAACTACTCCATAAGGGGCACATTCGTCCCAACTCATCACCTTGCAGAAGCCCAATCATGCTGGTACAGAAGAAACATGGAACCTGGTGACTTTGCATTGATTACCGGGCTCTGAATAAAATCAAAGTCAGAAATCAATACCCGATTCCCCGAATCGACAACCTCCTTGATCAACTCACGTGGGCCAAATACTTCAGTAATATTGATATGAAGTCTGGATACCACCAGATCTCGATAGAATAGACAGATGTATGGAAGACCGCCTTCAAGTCAAAGGAAGGCATTTTTGAATGGTTGGTCATGCCTTTTGGTTTGACAAATGCTCCAGCCACTTTCATGAGGATAATGGATGATATCTTGCGACCATTCACCAATACTTTTGTAGTGGTGTATCTAGATGACATTCTCATTTACAACAAGACTTCGGCCGAACACTTGCAGCATATTCAACAGGTTCTGCACACCCTGCGGCAACACAAGCTATACGCCAACTTGGAAAAATTCTCCTTCGGCATGGACATGGTCCATTACCTAGGCTACATCATTGATCATCATGGCGTACATGTGGATCCAGCCAAGATCCAAGTCATCCGTGACTTTCCAGCCCCAACCACACTCATTGAGCTTCAAATCTTGTTAGGCCTTGCCAATTTCTACCGCAGGTTCGTGTTGGGATTCTCCCATATTGCATGGGTCCTCAGCCAAATAACCAGGGTTGGTGGTAAGGAAACATTTGTGTGGGGCTAGTCCCAACAACAAGCGTTTGATGATTTGAAGCAAGGCTTGTGCTCATCCCTAATACTTTCACTACCAGACCTGCATCATCCATTTGAGATCAAGACAGATGCTTCAGACTATGCTGTGGGCGTCGTTCTCACTCAGTACGACCACCCCGTGGCCTATCATAGTTAGACACTATCCGATGCTGTCCGTAAGTACCCTACTTACGACAAAGAAATGTACTCCATTATGCAAGCCTGTTGCCAGTGGAGACATTACATTATTGGGAAGGATACAATCATCCACACTGATCATAAGCCACTGCAGTTCATGCAGACACAAGGAAAATTGTAGAATGACCGCCATCAAAAGTGGTCTGCATACTTGCAACAATTCCACCTCAACATCAAGTATAAAACATGAAGCACCAATCACATCGTTGATTGCCTCAGCAGTCTTCCAGTCGCGACACTCACCACAATGCTAGACTCTTGTGACCATGAGACCTCTGGATGGCCCCAACTCTATGATACAGACTCGAACTTTGCCACCACCTACAAAATGTTGGGTGCAAACGTAGTTGTCGATAATTTCCATCTTCACGATGGGTTGCTATGTCGTTTGGGTCATATCTGTGTTCCATCAAGCGAGTGAGCGAAGCTGATATGGGAATCCCACTACAGTTGGGTGGCAGGACACTTTAGTGTAAAAAAAACAATGGCGATGCTACAGAAACATTTCTACTGGCCGAAACTTCAACAGGAGGTCAACAAGTATATCAGGTCCTGCAATGCCTGTGCTATTGCCAAACCGACCACTAAGAAACAGGGCCTGTACACCCCTCTTCCTATTCCTGACAGTCCATGGGAATCCATCTCAATGGACTACATGTTGGGCCTCCCGTCCACCAAGCGGGGAAATGACTGTGTTTTTGTGGTTGTTGATCGCTTTTCTAAGATGGTGATTTTGGTTGCCTACAAGAAGAGCATCACAACAGAGGCCACTGCCAAGATCTTCTTTGAACGAGTCTGGGTACATTTTGGACTCCCACAAACCATTGTCTCAGATCAGGACAGTCGATTTCTCGGCACATTCTGGTCGAGCCTCTGGTCATTGCTGGACACCAAGCTCACCAAATCCACGACCTTCCACCCCCAAACAAATGGCCAAATCGAGGTCATAAATCGAATGATTGTGCATATCCTTTGCATGTATAATTCAAAGCACCTTCGCACATGGGATGAGAGCCTTCCCTATGTCCAACATAGCTACAATCGAGCCCTGGATAGCTCAACCAACCACAACCTCTTTCAAGTGGGGTTGGGATTCCAACCATTGGGTCCCATAGATGTTGCACTTCCCCTTGCGGTCACCTCGACGGACTCATCTCCTGCTCCAACTGAAGCTGACAAAGCCACCCAGTTCATTGAGCAAATCCAACACATCCTCCAACAGGTTCAGGATATCCTACATAAGTCTAATGAAAATTACAAACAATGCCATGATCAACATCGGGTGCCACGTAATTTTCAGGTGGGCAACAAAGTTTGGTTGTACTTGCAGAAAGAACGCCTTACAGGACCCCATCGGAAGCTTCACCCACTCCGTTATGGGCCGTACACCATCACAAGGATGTGGGGGATAATTCTTTTGAGCTCAACATTCCTCCTTTCCTTGGCCTGCACCTAATGTTCAATGTGGATCTCCTTCGCCCTTATTTCCCACCATTTTTGGACACCTCAGAAATAGCAGAACAACCAACACCAACAGAGCTAAACCCCGACTGCATACAACAGGAATCCAATGATCAGATTGTGGACACATAGATCAAGGACACTCGACAACAAAGGATCCAACTTTATTGAGTCGTCAAAGCAGGGCGATTCCTGCACCAAAGCAAGTGGCTCACCCGGGGCCAAATTCAACAGAAATTTCCTCATCTAATGGGGGACCTCAATGCAATGGAGACCAATGATTCCTAAGGAGGGAGGATTGATCCAGGTGGATATTGGTGGTCGCCCACCTTTTCCAACTGGCTCAAAACAGTTTTCTGGCAATTTTGGTAATTTACTATTTTTAGCAGTTTTCACTTTCGGAGCCGTTTTGAGGTCCTAAACGATGTTTTTTTTTTAGGAAAATAGGTTTCCAATATGTATTTTCCTTTGATATTGTACCTAAAATGAATCTCCTTGATGATACCTTTCCAACAGGCTATCATACGCCTAAAACAAAGATCGTATGCAAAAGTTACGACCCCGGGAAGTTGATGTACTAACTTACGCAAACGGGGCCCACATGACTTTTGACGCTTCATCTCCTAGGGTTAGGTTTTTGGATGTCTAGGGTTTTTGGCATTCCTGCTTATGGTAAAAAGGCCTTCAGAGCTTCATTGTAATCATCTTCTTGCGAATGAGCACAGTTGTCACATCTCTTCTCAGAGATAAGCTGCCACCATTCCAACAAGCTTGTTTCCGTTGCATTTTACAGTTTCAGCGTATTTCATTATTGAATAGAAAACCGGTTTTACTGTATCTCTGTTATTCTGTGTTAAGCACCTGTTAATAATCTGTATTCATTTTGTTTTGCTCATAAAATCCGGATCACTTTGCATGCTAGAGCATGCCACATGGCCTTTGGAGGCCCAACGTCTCACTCCTTGATCCTTGATGTCACACATTTGAGCATTGTGTCACCCTCGCAGGGCATGACATCGCCCTTTTAGGGTTTTATTTGATGTATTTTGTATTTTGGCATATTATTATAGGAAAATTAAGGGGGTCGACCCTCTTTCTATTTTGTAGTTGACAAATTATGTGGTCAAATTATTTAGGGGTTCCTCATATAAAAAGACAAACCCTCATTTCATTTTTATCATGATCACTTCTCACACTTGTGAGTGGCATTTTTGAAATTTTCACTGTATTAGGGCTACTAGATTTTTTCTACTCGTGCGTTATGCTTGGAGGATCAAATTGTGGATGGTTTGCTGATTTTTGAGGAGGAATTTATGCAATTAGGGTTTTGTCTCATGGTATATTGGCTAAAGTAAGTGATTTTTTTGCAATTTATCTTTATGTTATTATGTTTTATAGTGAATCTTGCTACTTTATGCTAGACATATTGCTTGGTAAAACCCTAAGAGAGGAGAATATGTGCTTCCTCCTCTCACAAGGTTATTCTTGTCAATATTTGTGAAACATTCTTGCTAGGGTTAGTATCCTAAAGCCCTAAAGTGATACCACTTTAGGATTTTAGCCCTAGACATTTGATTTTAACCTAGTTGAACCATCAAGAAGGGAGAAAATATTGCTAGAGCCCAAATGTGCTTGCACTCTAGCAATCCTTCTCTTTAAGGTTTAAACCCTAAGGCCCTAATGTGCTAGCACCTTAGAGTTTGAACCCCACCTCTTTGTTTCTACTAGTTTAATCTTCAAACATTGTTGCATTTGCTGTTATAAAATCTCCATAGCCCTAAGACACTGGTTTCATAGCTCTCTTGTGGTGAAATTGATCAACAAACACTCTCTTTCAACTCTCTTAAGCTCTCTACTAACATTAGTAACACTAACACTTGCAAACTTTCCTAAAAACTCGTTATTGTTAATAAAGTTTGCTTCAACCACATGATAACACTTTGTTTTGCTACATACACTCCTGTAAAGGTGGTCCAATTCACTCTAAATTTCTCTTAAACAATTGGATAATGTTTTATGTGATGCATGCTTAATTTTCATGGTCAATTGTTGAAGTTTCAAGCTCTTTTTATTGTTGTTGTTACAAATTTATATTGTTGTTATAAGACTGGTATACTGCTGCAAATTTGTAACAACCATTAGCAATTATAATTGTCTAGTGTCTTAAGAGGTATTTATTACTTGTTTGAACTTGGAAATAATCATATATATGTTATAAGGTGTTCTTGTTCTGGTTTGGTACTCAAACAACTTCATACCTCTTCTATTACCTTGACCTAGACCTTATCTTTTGGTGATTAAGAGAGGGGGCGGTAGGCTTGGCTACTATACTTGCTACTTTGATCCCTTGTGGTGGATCTCTTCCATCACTAAAACGAGGGAAGTTCTTACTAAGGTGAGAGTGGTAGGATCTTCTATAGTTACACAAGACTTGGGGACTTGTGGTGGGGCTTTGTACAAGAATCTTGCGATAACACAACCCACCAATATACTTGGCCATTATCTCTCTATCACACTAATAAAAGGATAGGTTGAATGCACTTCTTCCTAAACTTTGTTGTATATTATTGAACTCATCCTTTCCTTTCTATGACCTACTACCACTGTAACCCCTACTCTTCTTTGTATCCCATTGGGTAAAACTAGCTCTTTACAAGAATTCTGAACTATTTTCAATCGTTTACCTAATTTTGCTTGGTAAGATGTATCTCTCAACACATATTCTCCTGCCATAGAAATGCATATCTTTCGATCTTTACTAGAGATAAGTATATCTTCACTAGAAATGCTATCTTTCGATCTTCACTAGAGAGAAGTATATCATAGAAATCGCCAACTGCACCCACAACTATAGGAACCTTGCTGCCAAACATGGGGTATATAATCTCAGCCATGATCGATTTCAAAGTGTCACCCCTGAACCAGTGACACCACAATAGAATTACCAATCATTGTGAAAAAGAAAAAAGTTGAACAGACAAGGTGCTCTACATGGGCATGCCTGCTCATGCATATTAAACTATTTAATCGAGCCCAAAATTAGAATTGATATTTCAAAATCTCTCTATAATCATAAGCTGCCAATCAAACATCGCCATTATAAGGAACAAGAGCATTGTGATGATCGAAGCATTAACCAAAAATGTCATATGGTTGTTCGCCATCATATAAGTTTAAAAAAAGGTTTTCTTAGTGCGTTATTCTCTGCATTCTTATCGCTCCTTAAGTAGTTGTTACTCGATCAGTCTAAGAGCGCTGAAAACAATGAAAAGGTGATCGCAGATTTGGAGTAGCGTGACATTTGAATTTTAATGTTTATGACGTCACCTAATTCCAAAGTTGTATATATTTATTTAATGTTCTTAAGTTTGAATTTTAATTACTGATTAAATTTGCTTAATTATATTATAAGCTCTATCCTCATAAGATATATGATATATGTGATTAAATTTATGTAAATCATATTTTCATTGCATCATTCTGACTTTAGGAATATCTATCGATAAGCATTTCATTGTTTGAATCTTTGAGTTACCATTTAACATTTATTTTTATTTAAATTATAAATTTGATTTTTATTTATTTATAATTATAATTTATTTTAATTTTAATTTGTGTTAAAAGTTTATTATAAAAATATACTTATTAAATCTTTGTAAACAAATTTAATAATAAGAAAACTATCTTAAATATAATGATACTTGCATTTATTTTTATTGAGATTTGTATTTATTTTTATTTAATGATTTTAGTTATTTTTATTATTTTATTTTTTAAATAATTTATTATATTATTTTATATACTAAATTTTAATTAAAAAAGTCCATCAAATTTTTGCACTCAATTTCATCTTTTTTAACTAAGTAAAAGGTTCATTTAACTTAATTTCATATATATATATTTTTAAATTAGAGTAAAAAGTTATCTAACTTTCATTTTCATGAAATCAACTACTATTTTCTTTTTTTTAAATTCATTTAATTTTTTTAAATAGTTTTAACATTTATATTTTTTCTAAATATTTCATAACTTTATATTAACTTTTTTTTTTAATAATATTAAGAATAATATTATCAAAGAGAATTTTGATAATCAAAGACAATTGCGCTTTGAAAAAAATAAGGACAACATTGAAGAACTCTATCATAATTTTACAACTACCCTTTCCACTTCTATTAACAAGTTCTCTTTTGAGGTGTCCTGTAAAAAGAATAATAGAATGACCAACCCTTCGTATGATAAATAATGTAAAATTGCTAGGAAAACCATTAGGGATGCTTCTAATGAGTCCTTAAAACTCGATAAGATCAGTACGTACAAATCCCTAATTAAAAGGAAAAAAATGTACTGTATCAATAAAAGGCAATAACAACTTTCACAACTATCTACGCTGGATCCTAAGAAGTTCTGGAGCCAAATTCTAAACTGCAATACTAAAGAAAATAATATGATTCCCTTAAGGGATTGGAATTCCTACCTTAAAAGTCTTTACGAGTTCCCTAATGCCATGGACACCATTCCTATTATCCCTACCGATGATGAAATTTTTTCTTTGGATGACATAGAGTTCGGGGTTAAGCATCTTGCAAATGGGAAAGCTAAGAACATTGAAGGTTACCAAGCTGAAATTTTTAAAATCGGAGGGCCTATCCTTATCCCTCACATACACAAGCTCTTCAATTTAGTAGTCAAACTTGGCTTCTCTAAACCCTGGATGCAAAGCCTCATTGTTCCTATTTTTAAAAATGGGGATAGAAACATTCCCTCCAATTATATTACCATTATGATTAGCCCGATTTTGGCCAAGCTTTATGGATTTATTTTAGAAAAGAAGATTAGCCTTTGGCTAGAAAGTCACGGTAAAAGAGCTAAAGGCCAAGCCATGTTTAGGATATATCATTCAACTGTGGACCATCTCGTTGTTAATATTATGGTAGTTGCGGGAGGTATTTACCCCCACGTGTGAACCTGACGAGAATAGAAGACTCTGGGAAGCAAGAGGAAACCCTAATGAGTTAGCTAATAACCCTAGAAGCCTTGTCGACTCAAGAAGATAATTTATATTAGGCTATTAGCCTCCAAGAGAAGAAGTCGGCCCGAAATAATAATAATATACTGAACAAACAGATATCTAGAAGGAGAAGTCGACCCCAACAAATCTGGCAGAACCAATATAAATACAGGGCGCCAGTTCTCATTTTGACACATCTCAGAATTGTAGTTCTCAGTTTTGGTGCGCACTGTAGTTGCAGTCTTGTGCGCAGGTTTGCAGGAGAGCTGCTGGTGCAGTTGCAACAACAACAAGTTTTCAGTATTGGCTTGAATATATCTTGGCTAGGGTTTGGGACTATCTGATCAGTCTTTTGTGTTGCACCATTCTTGGAGATAGGTGCGCTACCCTTTGTTTGGCTATCTAGCCTAGGGTTTGCTTCCAGAGGAATTCTTAGTCAAGGTTAAGGTGCTCGGAGGGAGGCTTCGGCCTATGGTTGGGTGACGAAGGTATCGCCAATGGTAAAACGAGCACACCATCTTCTATACTCTAACAATTGTTACCTTTAGGATCATTGCAAAGGAGTTCCGCAATACTAAAACCAATCTTTTTTGTTGTTTTGTTGACTTTAGAAAAGATTTTGACATGGTTCCTAGGAAAAACCTTTGGAATAGGTTGGAAGAGATAAAAGTCCTCTCAAGTGGAGGGATGCTGCAATAAGGATGTATGAGAACATTATTGCTAAGTTTAAAAACACTAAGGGCTAGTAGAAAGAGATTAACTACAATATTGGAGTCAAACAAGGTTTTCACTTGTCCTCAACCCTTTTTTGCATATACATTGACAAGTTAGAAGATTGTTTGGAAAAAACAGGTTGTGTCGGCCCTACTCTTACTGGTATGGTTATCAATCTTCTTCTTTATGCTGATGATATCATTCTTATGGCAAGGAGTCCCCATGATCTTGAAAACCAACTAAGAATCCTCAAGGATTTTTGCTCCAATATGGGTATGACTATTAATACTAATAAGACTAAGGTCGTGATTATTAAATCCAATAAAATCACTTATGATACCTTCGTATATGACAACAACAACTTGGAGGAAGTGACTTCATACAAATATCTTGGAATTGATATTCACCACAAGCTCAACTGGAATTATAGCATTGAGAAAAGGATTATTGGGGGATGGAAAGCTTATTATGGGCTTGAGAACAATTGTAATTCAACCGATATTTGGATTTGGGATAAGAAGAAACTCCTCTTTGAGTCTCTCGTTACACCTGCTATTCTTTATGGATGTGAAGTCTAGGGCTATAATATCTCTCGTGAATTCTAGAGAAAGATAGAGCAAATACAATTTTTTTTTATAACATATAATCTTAAAATTAAAGGAAATACACCCTATCCCATCCTCCTCTTAGAAACAAGCCTTTCCCCCATTGAGAGCACGACTATGACTAGATACCTAATGTATAAGAACAAGTTAAACAAAATGGAACACAATAGGCTTCCTAAAATTGCTTCAAAATCGAGTCGTAACCACCATCGACTCAAGCAAGGATGGCATAGAGATTCCCAGTCTTGGCTAAACTATTGGGGAATCATGGAAGACACCATTTTGCAGAATAAAGATATTATTAAAAATATCATCAAATCAAAATTTAAGGAGAAAATGTGGTGTGATAAAGAGTTAGAGGAAAAAAAAAGTTAAGGTATTATAAGGATGTAATCAACCCTAATCTAGAAGATCAAAATTATCTATCTGTTTTGACGAGTGTAAAGAAAAAAATAAGCATTGCTAAGATAATAACAAATTCTCATGAGCTCCATAGTGAAACTGGGCATTGGTCAATTCCTAAAATTCTACAGGATGAAAGAGTGTGTCACCTTTGTGACACTAAGAAGGTTGAAGATGAAAAAGATTTTCTCTTAGATTGTCCAACCTATACCCAGATTAGATCTCATTTTCAAAATATTTGTCACACTACCAACCTTCCTAACCTCTTAACTCAACAAAACTATGGTGATCTTGGAAACCTTCTCTTAATGCTTTTCGAGCGCAAAAACAAAATTCTAAAGAATCGCAAGTAATCACTTACCCTCTTAAGGTCCGATAGACCAATTTGGTCTCATTTTCAAAATATTTGTCACACTACCAACCTTCCTAACCTCTTAACTCAACAAAACTATGGTGATCTTGGAAACCTTCTCTTAATGCTTTTCGAGCGCAAAAACAAAATTCTAAAGAATCGCAAGTAATCACTTACCCTCTTAAGGTCCGATAGACCAATTTGGTCTTAGTTCTTCTTCTTCTTCTTCTTCTTCTTCT
>SNQJ01S0261040.1:0-12234 GCA_010110895.2 Picea sitchensis
CCAAATTAGTAGAAACCGAAACAGTTGGTAGCCCTAGATATCTATTTCCAAAAGAGGCAGTCCGCCAACTGCCCTGCCCGTAGCAAACCAAGACAGGTGGCGGCCTATAGTCTATACATTAGCCATGAAGACAGAAATTGAAACTAGATTTAATAGTAAAGAGTCTGAGCTGACTGAAACCCTAAACAAAGCCTGAACATCTAACCATAACCATAACCAGAATCAATTACCCATTGGTCCTAGAGGTGGCCATGTCGAGGTCTTCATCGTGCAATCCATTCCGAGCTGGTAGAGCATAAGGTTGCGCACAAGTAAGACATTTTTTCCCTGCTGGAACGTTGGAGAAAGCCTCATACACCATGTCTATGCACTGGCTCATGAGTGTGCCATGGTAGACCTGGTCAACCGTCTAGCTTCTCAGGTCAAACACCAAGTCTAACTATTCTGGGTGGAAGAAGGGCGGTGGGACATGCCACTGTTCCAGTGCAATCGAGATGGGAGGTGGTGCAAGGACCTCACCACCCTCCTTCGACGTGACACCCACCTCAACCTCTGCATCCTTACTTGTTGTTGCTTGCATTCCAGTCTCTTCTCCGTCCTGTTGCTTCGCTGCCGCGCTCTGTCCTTGTTCTCCTATTTGCTTCCCAGGGTCCTTGTCTTGCTCAGTGGATCTGAAAGAATTGTAGCCAGTTGAGAGTGAAACATCCTAAGAGGCCATATGGAGGATCTCCTCTGGGAACTCCTCCTCAACGTAGCATATGTGGAACTCCTCCAATTATGCCTCCATGGTGCTGGTTGCTTGGTGCGCCACAATGACTGCTTCAGTGTCTTCCTCGGGGAAGTTGCTTGAAGGCTGCCGGTTTTTTGGCACTGTAAAAAGAAGAGGTTCTGGAGGAATCTGTGTGGGTTCCTCCGGGATGACCTCCTCCACATACGCCATTGGAGGCGACCATGCCATCCCTTTCCTGCGAGCTGTCTGAACTCTTTGAGTGCGGGCCATGGAAAGCGCTCTCTCCAGCCTCTGTTGTCACTTCTGTCTCGTAGCTAGGGTGTACCAAGCAGGGCCGCGACACAAATTTTCCCTCTCCCTTAGCATCGGGATGGAAATTAGAATGGATAAATTACAGGGGGTGTTCCAGTGTCGACACCAAATCACTAAATTGCTAGCCTGGTGCAGACCAAAGGTGAAATGAAGAGAGCTGAAGCATGTCTGGATGATAACAGGGAGGAGCGACGGGATGGGTTCCATTATCGCCCCCCGGCATTTACTGTCTTTGTTGTCGGTCTATTCACGCGAGGGAGAAGTCCCATGGCATGAGGCTGGTGGTTAAGGTTGGCTCCCATACTTAATGACAAGGGGATGGGAGCCGATTTGCCTTATTTATGGCCTGACCTGGCCTTGTGCGACATGGCATTGATGTGCTGCGTGTCACCCCATCCAGGGAAGTTGGTAACTATGTTAATCCCATAAAACAAAGGAATTAGAAGTGACCTCCAGATTGCATTGGAGGTAAGTACAGTACCCATCATTTTTTTATGTCACAGTGAATAAATTCGAAGGGGGTTAAATGGGCATAGACTCAAGAAAATATCGTTCTAACTCAGAAATCTGGACTGGTATGAGCAAGCAGATGAGGTCTTGAATCAACTTCAGTCAGTAAGTTGTAGTAAGGGTGAATAGAGGGAAGAATTTGGTGAGGATGGTGTAGAGGTCTGTCGTGTACATCTGGTCTTCCAACAACCTAAGGAGGAAAAAATTAAACACAAGATCCTCTTGAATTCAAATCTCAAAGAAACTGAAAGAAATTATAACAACACCATAATCAAACATTCATCATAATACAATCACAACAATCCATGTGAATCAGTCAATCATGAACTCTCTCAGTATCAGAGGCAAATAAGATGGAGTAAGAAAGATGACTTAGATTAATCAAGAAGTCTCAAAAACAAATACATAACCAGAGAACTAGAGCTTCATCAAAACTTTACAATATGGGAGCCTAGCTCAACCATCGACCATAACAAAATACTAAAACTGCCTATATATACTTAGAAATTCTGCAACCACTGGGAGGGTGATCGGACCACTGCATTTAAAGTTTGCAGTTGGTGCCTTTTCTATCAGACTGTGCAACCCTTATCAGGTCAGATGCAAGCTCACCTCAGTTATGTGTTTTGCAGGAAAATCGATCTAGAAGGAAACTTCAGATTACCAATCTGCACTCACAACCATCCTCAACCTGCTTTCCATTTATGGAGTGAGTTGAAGTTTCAATCACCACTCCCATTTCCATTAACTACCTTCATCGGGATCGTGACGAGGCCTAACACCCATGAATTTTCTAGGTGGTGCCCATGACTTCTTCGAGTCAATCCCAACGTCTCGAGGCCATCCAGATCTTCTTTTGTGACCAATACAGATGCTTTCGGACTCACAACTCCTCTCCATCGATCCATCTTCAATGTGACCTAGGGCCATGACCCTGCGCAATTGCGCGATTGCGGGCGCTACCAAGGGTGGTCTGAAAGAAAACCGCTTTTGTCCCCATAATTCACCATGAACCGCCATGCATCCCTTTTTAAAAAACCACGGTTTTGATTGCATCTCGCCCATGAGATTTTAAAACGTGCGCACCTTCCGACCCCGCAATTTGGTGTGACCATTAATCTTGCGATCTAAGATTAGGCCCTATGATCAACGACTCAGCTATGACACTTTTTATATTGACGGATCAAATCTTCCCCTTCAAAACAACGACCGAGATTTTCTTTGCGGATCAACCTTTGGGAATTTCAATTCTCAAACTCCATTTCCCTCCAAGTAAAACCTCCGGAGCTGAGAATTCGATGACATGTGGCCCACTTGAATCAGACGACTGAAAATTACTTTGGCCCTTCGAGACTTCGTCCCTTCGGGACTTCGACCCTTCGACACTTCAAGACTTTGACACTTCGTGACTCTTTTCTTTGGCGCTATACGTCACACAACTCTATAGTTCCATATACCCGAGAGCCGCTAATCTGAACTTCATAGGGGATTTTCGCCGTTGAAAACTGGGCCCACCTGTTTGTATTTTAAGCTCAAAATGAGTTTCTCTGAGGCATGCTGCGCTCGGATGCTTCCTATGCATACCACGAGCTTGGGTGACCTATTGGCCTTGACAACTATATGTGATAACATTTGGCTCCACAGGGGATGGCATGCTCCCTGTGAGCTTCCAAGAACAAGTATTTCCAATCGCCTTCTGCATTGGGCTATGGAGTCATGCTCAAAAACATCCTATTGAGGATCACAGGTACACTATTCTACTTAGGAAAGGAAAACAAACACACATGCTCCAGAAGGAGCTTATTTATGTACAAAATCTAAGCTAACTAACTTTTACARTGGGCTAGGTGAAGGCAAACTTCCACCAGAGCCATTCAAACTGTTTGATAATCGAATCCTTCGCTTCACTGCAAGTGATCCATAAAAAACAAGGAGAGTGTGGYAGTTGACTAATTTCATTATTATGATCGCCCATATTACTTTCAAATGCTGCTAAAAATATCAAGCCTGCATGCTCCAAATCATTTGAGAAGTATAACTCTATGTACTCATCGACAGGGTCATGAAACTGAAKGCAACACATGATTAACTTATGGAAGGTTACCTTCATTTTTTCATAGCCACTGACAGTTTGTTTGATTTCTTCTACARGCACACCTGATTTAATGACAGACACATGCATTTGTGGGTCAAAAAGTTGCTTCGTAACTTCAGAACCACCTATGGGTTGATTGTTGATCATCTATGCACATACCATGGGGATAKCTTGCTTCTAATCATCRCTAGAATATTCATAAAAAATGGCCTACCCCTCATATCTATGATAAATATCTAAAACAATAATTTCATCAAGAATATAATTGTGAAAAATATCCACTTCAGGAACAATAGTAACTTCTACTTCTAGTTGTTCATACACATGATTTTCATCAAGACATGGTTGTTTATTTGTGGGTGATGGATGAGAGATCAACTACATATGAAAATCCCTTTCAACACCTCCATAGCATTTACAAGGATTAAAATCATCATCATAAACCGGAATTGTGCCAAAAGGCTCCAAACAAAACATAGAAAAATTTTGTTCATCACCATGACTAGTATGTTCATAACAAACCTTTGACTCTTGACATTCAGAACGTCTTGTTTCAGGGTGCTCTCTACCAGCAAAACATTCATCACCAAAGTGTTTTTCAACAATAAACAACTCTTGGTCAATGTTTGAGACAATGACTTCCTCATAAAAAAGGTTGTCCAAGATACCTACTTCGAGGACAAAATCATCCACAGTCTTTCCTTCATAGGGACAATAAGTAAAACCTGCCTCATGTTCAGAGTTGACGTGATATTGACTTTGAATCCTTCCACAAGCTCAGAGGTTCTCCTCCACTTCCTCAGTATCCATGAATAACTGTGATAGAGATGTAGATTTTCTTTCCCTAAGATACAAAATAAGGTTAGAGTGATGAGACACTATGTAATACACCATGGCAATGGTCTCGGAAGGTTTAATTTCTAGGGTCAGGCTACAATACAAGATGTGAAACCTTCGATTAAAAGAAGACAAAACTTCCTTTTTTCCCTTCTTAAAGTAGTGAACTCATGTAGGTATTGATCAAATGACTTGTTCTCACCCCAACCTTTTAAAAATGTATTGCATAATTCAATCCAGGAACCAATGTAGTCAGATCCCAAACCCTTAAACCATACAGTGACATCTCCTAACAAGGATTTGGAGAACAAACTCATTGTAACATCCTCATGAACTATCTCGAACTGATCAATAAAGTTCTCGAAAGCCTCCATATGCCTCTCAGCTGTAACATGATCCTTTCCAGAAAACTGAGGAAAGTACTCAAAGAAATCAAGAGGATAAGGATGAAGATGATATGGAAGATTTAAAGGTTGAAACATCTTGTCTCTGAACGTAGTTTGAAAACTAGTGGGATGAATATGAGGTTTGACACACTTATGGAAAGGTTCAGTAGTAACAACAAGATGTGATGAGATTTGATAAGGTTTTGGATCAGTTTCGACCTCCTCAAGGCTGCAAGGGTGATTGAATTTAGGGGGGGTTTCAATATGAAGTTCATCCTTATGAATAGGCTATGGTGAAGACACAAGATCAACATCTACAACACAAGAATAAGGGGCGTCTTCTTCTTCCAAGGATGGATGAATAAAGGAAGGATTATAATATTCTAAATAGACAAACCAGAGGCTAATTCTCTTTATATGTAAAGAGAAAGACAATAATGAGCTGATAAGGAACAACAAGATTTCATGAAGTAAGCTAATAAACTGATACCTGGTCATCCCTTTATGCATGATCATCTTTCTGTCAACATGATCCTCCCCAGTGGAGTCTTTGATTGTGGAGTCGCCAGGTGAAAACTACAATCTTCAATGGTTCTGATATCTGATGCACCTTTAGAATCAAAATCTATTTGTCGTTCTATCCCAGGGAAAGGTCTTAAATTCGTTCCTCGACAACGGTGCCAGAAACATTATCAGTAGAAGTCACCTCCAAATTGCATTAGAGGTAAGCCCAGTACCCATCAGTTTTTTATGTCATAGTGAATAAATTTAAAGGGGGTCAAATGGGCGTAGACTCAAGAAAATATCGTTCTAACTAAGAAATTTGGACTGGTATGCGCAAGAAGTTGAGGTCTTGAATCAACTTCAGTCAGTAAGTTGTAGTAAGGGTGAATAGAGGGAAGACTTTGGTGAGGAGGGTGTAGAGGTCTGCTGTGGACATCTGGTCTTCCAACAGCCTAAGGAGGAAAAACTTAAACACACGATCCTCTTGAATTCAAATCTCAAAGAAACTGAAAGAAATTATAACAACACTATAATCAAACATTCATCATAATATAGTCACAACAATCCATGTGAATCAGTCAATCATGAACTCTCTCAGTATCAGAGGCAAATAAGATGGAGTAAGAAAGCTGACTTAGATTAATCAAGAAGTCTAAAAAACAAATACATAACTAGAGAACCATAACTTCATCAAAACTTTACAATACAGGAGCCTAGCTCAACCATTGAGCATAACAAAATACTAAAACTGCCTATATATACTTAGAAATGCCGCAACCACCGGGAGCATGATCAGACCACTGCATTTAAATTTTTCGGTGGGTGCCTTCTCTTTTAGACTGTGTAGGCCTTCTCAGGTCAGGCGTGAGCTCGCCTTAGTTATGTGTTTTGCAGGAAAATCCATCCAGAAGGAAACTTCGGATTACCAATCTGCACTCGCGGTCGTCCTTAGCCTGCTTTCCATTTATGGAGTGAGTTGAAGTTTCAACCACCACTCCCATTTCCATTAACTACCTTCATCGGGATCGTGATGAGGCCTGACACCCATGAATGTTCCAGGTGGTGCCCACGACTTCTTCGAGTCAATCCCGACGTCTCAAGGCCATGCAGATCTTCTTTTGTGACCAATATGGATGCTTTCGACCTTTGGCGCAACTCCTCTCCATCGCTCCATCTTCAATGTGAGATAGGGCCATGACCCTACACAATTGCGTGATTTCAGGTGCTACCAAGGGTGGTCTGAAAGAAAACCTCTTTTGTCCCCGCAATTCACCATGAACCGCCACACATCCCTTTTTAAAAAACCATGGTTCCGATTGCGGACCGCCCCTGAGATTTTAAAACATGTGCACCTTCCGACCCCGCAATTTGGTGTGACCATTGATCTTGCAATCTAATATTAGGGCCTCTGATCAATGACTCAGATCTGACGCTTTTTAGATTGACGGATCGGATCTTCCCCTTCAAAAAAATGGTCGAGATTTGCTTTGTGGATCAGCCTTTGTGAATTTCAATTCTCAAACTCCATTTCCCTCTAAGTAAAACCTCAAGAGCTGAGAATCTGACAACACATGGCCCACTTGAATTAGATGTCTGAGAATTACTTCGACCCTTCAGGACTTCGTGCCTTCAACACGTCGGGACTTCAGCACTTCGGGCCTCTTTGCTCTAGCGCTATACTTCTCACAACTCTATAGTTCCAGATACCTGGGAGCTGCTAATATGAACTTCATAGGGGATTTCCGCCATTGAAAACTGGGCCCGCCTGTTTGTATTTTAAGCCCGAAATGAGCTTCTCTGCATGCTGCACTCGGACGCTTCCTGTGCAGACCATGAACTTGGACGACCTATTTCCCTTGACAACTATATGTGATAACACTTTATACACACTAAACCTAATAGGAAAGCAAAAGACACAATTAAAGAAGAAATATAAATGACAAAACATTCACACAATACATAGATATTTTTCCCTAGAAACCCAACTCAGGAAAACCATCATTCCTTGAGCGTCATACTTACTTTTTGTCTTATTCATAGATGAATAAAGAGTTACATGACTAACCTTGTTCTACACATAAGACACAATCAACATCATACTCTCTTGCATTACAAAATAACAACCTTGTAGCCAATTATACTTACATCTACATGACCAACAACCTCGAAAATATTGATCTAACGATTATATTTTTACAATATTTCAACACACATTATTTATACGCTTTACAAGATGCAAAACCCTAAATTATGTGCCCAAAAATAGTTACAGATCCATGCATATCATTGGCTGCAAATCTCAGGATTATCTTATAGTTGACTACCAATCAGATTACCAGTCGACCTCTAGTCATTCTTCAGTGATTTTCCACTAAACCTACTGAGAACCTCTTGTCAGATGACCTTTCAACTTACCCATCAATCAATTTGATTTCCAACTTCCCTGGTCGATCACTTTGACATTTGAATTTCACTACAAAGAACATAACAACCCAACATTTTCCCAATTGTTGTCTTCTTTTTTGATACATGAGAAGATGAACTTTTATTCATAGAGCCCCTTTGCACTAAGAGAAATTCACAACAATAATAGACTTGGGAAAAGAGTCTGCTATGTTTTCCAATGTGTCTACTTTCTCCAGTATCACCTTGTTACTTTCCACCATGTCTCTCAAGAAATGGTATTGTACATCAATATGCTTCATCCTATAATGGTACACTGGGTTCTTTTCTAGAATTATTACACTTTGAATGTCACAATTTATCTTCATATATATCTATTCAAACTTGATCCCTGAACACAATCATTGCAACCATACTACTTATTTGCTTCCATGAGTGGCTTCCATGTATTCAATTTCTATTGTCGACAAGACTACAACCACCTGTCTCTTACTCATCCAGTTGATTGCTCCACTGAACATATTGAACACATATCCACTAGTCGACCTTCATCAATCTATATCTCTAGCCCGGTTTCATCAACAAATCCATGTACATATACTTCCCTTTCAACTTCACAGTTCCCTTAGTAGCATATCTTCTCAACATGTATCTGCTCAACACTCCCTGTTTTCTAGGTGTTGACATGTATCTGCTCAACACTCCCTCTTTTATAGGTGTTGGCCTTAGCATCTTCTCAACACTCCCTTTGCATAGGTGTTGGCCCTTGGTTATGGAAATAAGCGAATAACAAGGAATAAAAGGAAAAAATACTTGAACTCCAGCGAAGACATAGTAGTATTCTTGGAGTGAGAAGTGAGAAAAAGCGAGAGACATAGTGAGAGTTAGAAGAAGTTGTTGGATAGGAAATTTGAGGATAACCAGATCAATAAAGGAAAGAAGGATCATGGACAACTTTCAATAAAGAGGAAAAAATCTGGATGCTTTTGAGCATTGCCTTGTGAGAAAAGAAATCTAGGTTAGGCTGACCACAGAAAAGATGAGTCAAGTTGACCTAGGGTTTTTAGACACCTAAGCCCTGAAAACGTGGGTCAAGTTGACCTAGGGTTTTAGACACCTAGGGTTTTGGTATCTAGGGTTTTTACACCTAGGTTTCGACCTAAGGATGTCGGTGAGATATTGTAATGTATAAATAAGAACCTAGATGAGGGAAGGAGGTTCGATCTAGTGGTTTTCATTGTTGTCACTATTGTTGTTGTGTGATTGAGTGAGTAATATAGGGTGAGAGAGAAGTGTTGAGTACGAGAGCCTTCTGTATTGTAAGATCTTTAGCTGGGTGCGAAGATCAACCTTGCAGATGGGTGCGTAGGGAGGGAAGAGATAGAGAGAAGAAGAAAAAAGATCTTCTAGTTAAGAGCGCAGATCAGAACTGTATGCTTCCATTTTAATACATTATAAATCACAGTTCTATGGACGTAGCCCTAGAGAGAGGGTGAAACACATATAGGTTGTGTTATGTGTGATTGATTCTTTGTTCTTGTCATTTGATATACTGTTATTGCATTGCTGTGGTAGATATGATAGATGTGTGGAATAGATCTAAGTTGATAAGTGATATATTCATGCTGTATTGTTCTAGTATTCGATCCAATTTATATTTCCCTTGGTTGTAGACTTCTTTGTCCTACAACCCCCCCATAGCTGCTTCGGGTGAGAGTTCATCTACTTCGCAGGTGTAGTTGAAAGGGCCAATAGTTAGGGCTTGTTGGTGCGTTCTTGGAGCTGAACCCTGGGTGTTCCCCTGTGCCAACAAATGGTTCCATTGTCGGGACTAGAATCTTCTTGAGGGAATGTCAAGGTGGTTTCCATCAAAGACAACGATTCAAAAGTGGATAGAGAATCAAGAAAAAGACTTCACTGAAGCCTAGAACAAGAACCCTTATCTTAGTACATAGGATTGGTTGGAGAGATATATCTTTACTTATATACACGAGATTTTCTTTGGAGGAATCCATCAGGAGATATATGAGTGGTTAGCTAGGTTAGCAGATATCCAGTTTGAGATTAGATCTAGACCTCTTGTAGTTTGGATGTTGACGCTGATCAACAAGGTCAAGAGAGTTGATAACACCATGTCACGTGTAGTATATCACTGGTTTGATAGCAGCATTGGAGGGTACATCAACGAGTTTGCTGTTGACAGAGTAGAGTCATATAGCCAAGCCGAGAGATATTTCTTCAAGGGACCCAGAGGAAAATTTTTACATTTTCTGAAGTTGAGAATCAAGATTCTATTGCATGAGAAGAACATCTTGAAGATACAATAGAGTGGTTAGATTTGAAAAAGCTAATTTTCAGGAATTCAGACAGCGACAGTGACACAGAGGCTAGACATATGTGTAGTGGAAGAGAGTTCCGAGAAGTTCATCTTGAGAACTTATTCAAGCAAAACTATGGGGACGAGGGATTCTATAGTGGAGAAGAGGCAGACCTGACGAATGAAGAGCATTCAGAACTTGCTAGGGTAGAGGAAGAGAAAGTTGAAGAACCTCATCAAGACGAGCCAGAAACTTTAGGAACTGCGCAGACTACTGAAGTAAGTACTATTATCCCTCCTGTTGTATCGAGATCACTAAGCAATCATAATAGTTAGAGTCACCAGAGTCCTCAGAGTACTATTACTAGCAGTTCAACATATACTCAGATAGGAAACCTAGGAAACCTAGGAAGACCTATGACAGATGAGATGAGACTCCCTATCTTTAGGGGAGAAGGGTCTGAAGACCCTGATCAACACTGGTTCCTATGTGAAGCTGTATGGAATATTAAGAATGTCACCAACGAGCCTGTTAAAAGAACCCAGTTTAGTACTACCCTAAGAGACCGCACATTGATATGGTACATGAAGCTTGTCCAAGGACTTGTACAACCTAAGCCACTGAATGAGATCCAGAATGCATTGATTGCAGAGTTCAAGAAACCCAATTCATATTCACAATGTATTACAGAGATGAAAGATATCAAGAAGAAGGTATCCAAAATTGTTTGGGAATTCGATCAAAGATTCAAGACCTTAACAGGTCGACTGACTTTTCAGATCCCACATGAGCAGAACAAAGAGTGGTTCATTGCTTCCCTCTTACCACACATAAGAGTTCCTCTGATGCAAAATAATATTTCTTCACAGCCTGAAGCACTGGAGATTTCCATGAAGTTAGAATCAACCCCTATGGGAGAATCCAACTCAGGTATGAGTCAGATCTTGAGTCAACTAACTAGTTTGTCTCTGTAGGTTGAAGATATGAAGAAAGACAAGGGAAAAGATAAAAGAGAAGACATCTGGTGTGTCATATGCAGATCAGAAAGCCATGACAAGGAGCACTATCCCTTATTCCATGAATACTTGGCCTCTGGAGCTCCAAGCCCTTTGAAGAAAGTCACCTTACCCTGGTGCAAGGTATGCCGAAATAGACATCGCCCTGGTGAGTGCTATTACATGCAAAAAATTGTCTAGAAAACCACAAATTTGTATTTCATGTTTTGTAAGTCCATGGGACATGATGATAGGGATTGTAGGGCTTACGATATCATACATAAAAGGTCAAGAGATATATAAAAAATTCAAGGCGAAGTGCAACAAGAAGGAAACACTACGCAGGATAACTCCCCTAGGAGAGGAAACTTCAACCCTCGTGGTGGATTCAGAGGATGAGGAAGAGGAGGAGGTATGGGTCGAGGCTGAGGAAAGATCATCTTTTATAACTGTGCACAACCATGACACCTTGCAAGGGACTGCCAGAACCCTTGCACTACTTGTAGCTATTGCAACTCCTTCGAGCATATTATTGAGCAATGTCCAACATTACTAGCTAAGTTTCATGAGAGTAGAGGACCTCAACAAAACCCGCAAGTGAAACTGATATATGCTGAACCTCGCAGAGAAGACCCTAGAGTCATTTTTATTACTAGAGGAGGCATTGTTACAGGAGAAGATAGTATGATCCAAGGAAAGACTACAGAAGACTCATGAATCAGGAAAGCTACGGAGAAGACCCAAACCTTTGATGCAAATAAAGAAAGACAAATATTTGAGGAGGCAAGAAAAGAGTTCAAAGGAGACCAAGGTTCTTCATCAAAGACATGGCCATAAGTAAGGGAATATGGAATGCCTCAAGCATTTGATCAGTCTGCTTCGCCAAGGGAAGGAAAAGAGGTAAGCAAGATCATGGAATTCCTGTATACTTGTATTAAGTTGATTCATGATGAGAGTGTTGTACAAGAAATACAAAATTTAATCAGACATTATGAGCTAGGAAATATAGACCCCTTACTAAATAGGGAAGTACACCAAATCGCTAAAAAGAGAAGGACAAATAAGGAATTACACTTGAATGCTCAAATAGGTGAATATGATATAGACTATGTGGTCCTTGACTTAGGGTCGGAGGTCAATGTCA
>SNQJ01S0261042.1:0-12234 GCA_010110895.2 Picea sitchensis
ATAGTTAGGATAGTTATTAATGGTTGTTATTTGTGAATGTGGGTTAACTTATCATTGTTATTCAAAAAAAATCGTGTCACCTAAAATAACTTGTTGATGGTTTATAAGACAACATAGTTTCACTCCTGCTAGATACCTTTGAGTCTTGAGCCATTAACCTGATTCCTTATGTTTAAGAAAGACAAACTTTTAGTAAATTAAATATAGTTTTAAGTCTTACTCTAAAACCAAAAAACGATTTCAACCTAAAAAAAAATTAAAAAAACTTTTTATCATCATCAAAACTACCTTTAATTGTTTCAAATAGTCGCCAATAACATTTAATTTTAATTCAATATATAAAATTAAAATTAGATACTACCCCTCTTAAAAAAAAAAAAAAACTTTTTAAAACTCCTATCCACATATACAAACTTTAAATATATTAACACAATATTTTTTTTAATATTTTAATATTTGTCTGGTCATTTTCGAAACGACATGATAATTTGTCATTTCCAAAACCACACGATGATTAAAAAATTATAATAAACTTTGTTAATTTAAGTATTTATATCTATATTTTGATAAAGTAAAATATTTTTTTTGGTGTAAGGGAATTATAACTTCAAATTTACATTATAATGGCAATGTTAAAACTCCATGTGTATTGTTGGTTTTTAAATATAAAATTTATAAATTTTAAAACTTGAATGGGTTAATAATTTAAATATAAAATTTATAAATTTTAAAACTTGAATGGGTTAATAATTAAAAATATGTGTTTTTATGTTAAATTTTCAAATTTAAAAGAAATTATTTATATATGTGGTGTATTTTAATTAAAAAAATTCTTTTAATATCTATGAAATTATAATTAAAAAATTAAACTATTATTAAATTTAAAATATATATTTATTAATAACATTAAATATAAAATATTAAAAATAAATTTTTATTATATATAATTGAAAAGAGACATACACATTAGCTTAAAAAGTTGAAAATTTTGATCTATTTTCAAATTCATGCTCCCTCTTCTTTACTTATTAGTCTCGGCCAAAGATTGTAGGTTTTGTTTGATGGTCAACGATAGTTGATTTCCTATTACCTGGTCTATTTTAGTATATTACTTGGTGCGTTTTGGGTACTATTCAAAACAATTTTTAAATGTTTTGAAAAATCGATTTATTATTTTAATAATTTTGAAAAAATAAATAATTTTTTGTGTTTGTGATTTCATAATTTGGATTTTGTGATTGGGCTAGGGGTTGTGATGGGGATTTATTAGCTTTGGTTGTTCCATTTTTTCCCAATATTTATCAGAAATAGTAAATAATTTAAAATTATAAAATTTAAAAAAAGACCACATACAAAGGGTTGTTGTAGTCTTTGTTGTTGCTACAGCCGATATATTGTTGTTCTAGTAAATGTCATCCCATGACTATATGCATGCACACTGGTATTATCACTAGGATCCAATTCTTCTCTTTGGTTGTGCTTTTACCTTCGCCCTTGCTTCCGATGAAGAGGTGAATAGATGAGGCAATGTCACCTTCAAATCTATCCATAAGTGAAATGCTCTCGAAACTTGGAGTATGATCTTTGATCTCGGGGTAGAAAATTTCATCATCTTACTTGAAGCACTCAGGTATCGATGCCACATAATATTGTTATACCCCATAACACAGTTTTCAACTTAACGACAACTCTACAGAGTCCTCTTTTTTTGGGGGGTCACATGCTTTACCTCGTTTTGAAAAGTTGTGTTTTTTTCATTTATTTTCAAAATTTTCTATTTTTTTTTGACGGTGTTTTTAATCATTTTTCCACGCTTCTATCAATGCTAAAAATGTTGTATACCATTTAATTTTTCAAAATTAAGATTTTCCATATAATTATGTCTCCTTACTTAATTTATAGTTCCATACTTTTAAAATATAGTGGAAAATATCATTTTTAACACATTGTTTACCATTACTTCAATACACATAAAATAATTGTAATTAAATAACACTATTTTTAAACATTTAACAAAAAAATATACATTTTAAATCCATATATAATAAAAAAATCTATACATTTTGGTACCTATCCATTTACAATAACATGTCAAACAAAACCTTTTTATGGACGTAAGTGAACAAAAAAAAATGATATTTTTTTAAATTAACAAATGTTTCCATATTTTTATACATTTGAAGTAAAAAAATGATAACATTTCATGTCATTTTCCTTAGTATAATGAGTCACATACAAATAAAAGTAAAAATAAAATAATAAAAAAGATTCATCATAAAACAACAATAGATACATATTCATTCTTATTTTAAAATCTAAAAGTCAAAACATTACATTTATAGCTCATCAAAACTTTGCAAAATTAAGCATCGTTTTCAAGGGCATCTTAAAACTAATAAACAATATCATATATCCCAAATTCATCATTCTCAATAGACACATTATCATCTTTTTGGAAAACACTCTGTGCTTCCATTGTGTCATTTTTCTCTTCCATTGGGTCTTTGATATCCGCAAGTTCTTCAAAGTGATATTTTCCAATCAATCCTCCTAATGGTACGTGAGGTTCCTTTGACATTTTTTCCACCTTTGATTCATTAAAATCTCCTTTCCTCAAGCCAACTTCTTGCATTTAATTTGGAAGAGATGGAATAAAATTAATTCTTTGTTGAATAAAACCGCACTATAGTGGGTCACTTTCAATGGCTATGCAATTGCTTCCTTTCTGTAAGCAACACGCTAGTGTTGTACCTAATCACCAAATACAAAATAAATAATTAAGTTAAATAATGTAAAATGACATAAATTGAAAATAATAAAGATTGAGGTATGATTTCATAATTGTTGGATCATATGTGATGCGCTAGGGTTTTTGCTCTGAAACCTGCCGCCATCTGTCGACTTTCTTCCATAGCCGCGACCATGGAGGCTGAGGGAGGGGGGCCCTTAGCCACCTCCTATAGTACTGTCACAGGGAAGGAGCACAAATTCACTCACTTCAAACGCCCAACCTTCGAACTCCCGGACGACATGCAAAAATTAATCTGGGAGGATGAAATGCCGAAGGAAAAATCGATGGACATCGACCTAGAAACTAGTCAACCAAGCACCAAACGCACTTGGGAACCCAACAAATGCATCCACAAGCCCCGATAGCTCCCAAATATACCATCAACTCACCGAGAATGGAGGATCAGAGACAATACATGATAGATTTTTCTTTGATAGGTAAATTCCTGGGGTTATGGCCTTCCGAAAAAGACTTGGTCAAATTGATTCACCACTAGTGGAAACCCAAGGGTCATTACGATCTCCAACTAGGATCAAAAGGATTCTTTACGATCATACTGCATAATATGGAGGAAAAAAATAGAATATTCGAAGCGGGGCCGTACTTCTATAACTCAGTAGGCCTATTTCTCCGATTCTGGACGGAGAGATTTAGCCTGGAAAAGGAAGACTTCACCCACGCTCCAGTTTGGCTAAGGATATACTCGCTCCCACAAGAATTTTGGCTGGAGGAGATCCTCACAGGGATTGGAAACACCATTGGTAGCTACGTCAAATCTTTAGAGGCAACAAAACAACGAAGGTATACTGCTTATGCCCGCATCCATGTTTACTTAAATATATCAAAACCCCTCCCTGGAACCATTATCCTGGACTATCAAGATGAGGAATGGTCCCAAACCCTAGATAATTATGAGCACATCCCCTTCCGATGCTGCAAGTGTCACGAGCATGGACATCTATTCCAAGAATTCTCTGTAAATAACCCCCCCAAGCAAGCTCAGGAGGATACTGACAAACCTAAGGATGACTTCACCCAGGTCATGGGTCATTGAAATCACTAAGCGAGAAGGGCACCCCCCCAGGCCCCTACTGGACCCCCTATCAAGAACTCGTTTGATTCCCTCCAAACCCCGTTGGATACCCCCTCTTCCTCTACTAACCTTCTGACAACCCCTGCAACTGAGAAATATACGAATTGGAGAAGACAAAATAGTAAAAATAATTGATCGCTTCTTAGTTTCCGAATCATTTGTGGATGGCCCTTTTCAATTTTGTCAATGGGTTGGAAATGGGGGAGAAACTGACCATTTTCCCATTTTCCTGGAAGTTGTAGAAGGCCCTTAAAAACCTCCTAGCCCTTTCAAATTCAACTCTGAATGGATCAAATATGAGGGTTTCATCAAACTGCTAAAAGAAAATTGGAGGCCTTTTGACCATGAATCGAGTGAGTCGACTTCTTTGCAGTTCCACCAGAACCTTAAAATCGTAAAACAATTACTATTGAATGAGATTCCAATAAAAGGAAAATGGATGACCAGGGGCTCTTGGAATCAGAACAAACACTACAGGCTATTTACGATTCAGAAGGTTGGGGACATTCTTCTCTAGATTCCAAATTGGCACTAAAGGCTCTTGAAGAAAATAGGATAAAACGACTGGAAGAAAGATAAGTGACTTGGCATATTAAAAGAAGGGCTACATGGATTTCCAATGGGGATGAGAATACAAATTTGTTCCATGCTTATGCTAAGGGACATAAAGCCATAAATACAATCTGGAGTCTTAATGACCCCAAGGGCCGAAAGGTCACTGCTTTTGATAATTTGGCCCGCTTAGGAGTGGATCATTTTCATAATTTGTACAAGGCTAATGAGAGGGATTTGATTGGTCAAATAGTAAGAATTGTAGGTTATTTCCCAATATTCATAGATGGAGAATCCAATAAATATCTATTCTAGCAAGTGACTAAGGAAGATTTAAAGACGATATTGCACAATTTTCAAAAGGACAAAAGTCCTAGACTTGATGGCTGGATGGGGGATTTCTTTCTCGGGCTCTATGATTTTATTGTTCAAGATATTCTAGCTATGGTGGAAGAATATCGTAAACGAGGGCACATCTTTTCCCCTTTCAATTCAACCTTTATATCCCTCATCCAAAAATCAAAAAATCCTCTCTCCTTGGATGAGTTTAGACCTATATCACTTTGTAACAACATATACAAGGTGGCGGCTAAAGTTATATATCGAAGACTAAAATACCTCCTTTCAGAAAAAATCTCAAAAGAAAAATTTGGTTTCCTAAAGGGAAGACAAATCCATGAAGTGGTAGGGCTGGCTCAAGAG
Organism: Picea sitchensis; assembly: GCA_010110895.2. NCBI lineage: Eukaryota > Viridiplantae > Streptophyta > Pinopsida > Pinales > Pinaceae > Picea > Picea sitchensis. Next base: position 5,139 of record SNQJ01S0261042.1, read on the forward strand.
GGTCTGCATGGTGTCAAGACCAAAAATTCCAAATGGGTCATCCTAAAGAATGATCTCTCCAAGGCCTATGGTTAATTAAGCTGGTTGTACCCCAGATTGATCCTCACTCATCTGGGCTTTGAAGTCCCCTTCATAACTTGGATTATGGGTTGTATCTCTATGGTTTCCTTTGTTGTACTCATTAATGGCACGAAATCTCCTTTTTTTCAGTCTGAACGAGGATTGAGGAAAGGGTGCCCCCTTTCACCCCTACTATTTCTATCAGTAGCAGAAGGACTCAACAGAGCATTAGCCCAGATGAAATCCCAAGGAATGTTTTTTAGCATCAAGATTGGGAAAAATATTCACATCACACATCTCTTGTTTGTTGATGATGTCCTAATTTTCTGCAGTGGGAAGTAGTTGGATTCTGATACACTCTCCGAAATACTAACTCTATTTAGTAGGGCTACATGAATGAAAATGAATGTACATAAGTCTTCCCTATCTGCCAATAATCTCTCTATTGAAGAGTTGGAGTTGTATAAGTGTTTGATTTTTTTTTGAGATGATAGACTTTGACAAAGGAATCAAGTATCTAGGTTTCCACCTCAAACCTAACTTCTATAGGAAAGTGGATTGGAACTGGCTCATTGGGAAACTTGAAAAAAGACTCAAGGCCTGGAGTTTTAGATGGATTTCTAGGGCAGGAAGGCTAATTTTAGGAAAATTGGTGTTGGAAGCCATTCTGATTTATTGGATGTCTTTGGCTTGGATCCCTAAAGGGGTGCAAGAAATATTATGGAAAATGTGTTTTAACTTTCTATGGTCTGGAAGCGGGGACAAAAATTTTGCCCCCTGGGTAAGTTGGAAGAGGTTGGTTGCACTGAAGATATTGGGAAGTTGGGGCTTAAAGAACATTTTTCTGTTTAAAAAAACCCTAGACGCAAAATCAATTTGGAGGTTAATTATGAAAAAAAATATGTGGATTGAGGTAGTCTCCCATAAGTATATTAAGTTGGATATAATGGAAGGATGGTTGCGGAAAAATTCCAAAATTTTGAATAATTGTTCAATCATTTGGAAAGCAATGGTTAATTGTTTCTCGGTGATAGGAGAGGGATTGGCATGGCATATCGGTAATGGATCCAAATTCAGAATTGGATCAGATCCCTAGGCAAGAAGTGGTCAAAATCATCTCTTGTTGGAAGATATTATACAACAAATTCAGGAAAGGGGATTTTTCCATCTCAATTAGATAGAATATCAAAGAACTTACTCAATTTGGAATCAAGGTTAGACAAGTGTTGCTCAAGTGGGCTTGGGAGCACATCAGATGGAAATATGGTTAGACTATCTCTTAGCTTTGAAAACTACACATGTCAGGTTCACAGACATGGAGGATGAGCTAGTCTGGATACATGCAAAGCATGAAACTTACACTCCAAAGAAGGGGTATGTTCATCTAAACCTTGAACTGTTACTTAGAGAGACAAACTGGTGGTGGAAAGGCCTGTGGAAGTCTAAGTTCCCTTTAAAAGTAGCATTTTTATATGGTTCTTATTAGAAAATAAAATTCCAACTTGGGATCGTATGAAGAAAATGATGATAGAAGGATGAGGTTGGTGCTCTCTTTGCAAAAATGAAGAGGAATCGACAGGCCATCTCTTTCTCTCTTGCCCTTTTATGCAACAGTTCTAGAAATATTTCTCCTCCTTCTTAAATTAAAATTCTCTTGGAGGGTCACTTCTGTGGAAGAGCCATGGAGATCTTGGTCTTCTTCAGATGTCAACAAAAAGAAAATACGAGATTTACCTTTGATTTTTTTTGGGGGAGTATGGTTGGCAAGAAACAAAACAATCTTTCAGAATAAGATGGCCTCACCAGAGTGTACAACAACACAAGGTCTAAGCATCCTAGAACATTTCCCCCAAGCTAAGGATTCCCCTCCATTGAGAATTGTACGTGAAGAACAAGTGGACAAAAATGTTCCTAAGTCTTTTTTTGATGGAGCATCCCAGAACAATGGACTAGCCTGTGGGGGAGGTGTGATTCTTTTCTTATCAGAATCCCACTTCTTTAAGTTACAAATGGGACTTGAATCCGACTCAAACAATTATGCTGAACTTATAGCCTTAAAACTACTTATTCTTTTTGCAAGAGAAAAAGGGGCAACTTCACTTCAAATTTATGGTGACTCCTTGAATATGGTGAATTGGAGTAGGAAGCTACAAAGATGTCACACTTTTTTATTAGTTCCTTTAATTGAAGAAATAGAAAGGATTTTAAACAGTTTCGACTCTTTTTCTATTCATCATGTCTACAAAGAACGAAATGTTGATGCAGACGCTCTATCAAATTCTGGCATAGAGCTGGATTTTGGCTCCTGGACTATACAAGAATCAAAATATCGTACCAAGACAGATTATATTCACACTCCTTTTATTTAGATAGATCAGATATACTTGTTGATTACTTGCTCAACTTGACAGTTTTGACTCTAGCTCGTTCTCCTATGTACTAGGTTGGACTGCTACATCTCTCAAAAGACTATTTTGTAGTTTTTTGCTTACTGTTCAGAGCTATTTTGGCTAGCACTATTTCTAGTTTCTTCGCCCTATTGATTTTTTTGGCTGTAAGTGGGATCCTAGCTAGTGATCGCGTGGTTTTCCGATGGTGGGTTGACACTCTTTTAGACCCACAAGACTTGTTGGGAAAAAAATTTGTACTATGGACAAAGATTGATATGGCACTACTTTTTGTAGAAACATAAATACATGTTTTGACATGTATCTATAGAATGCAATTTTATTTTCTATAAATAAAATTATTCTTTTTTCCAAGGAAAAAAAACATGAATAAGTGCAAATTCAATTAACTTGTGAATTAATAAAATTGATTTATAATCTTAATCGCTAAACATACACTTTCAATATCTTACCAAATAATATTCATCCTTATATTTTCTTTTTCCTTGAAGCTTGATTGTACTAATCCTTGTTGTTTGTTTGAATGAAAACTAGAAATCTCTAAAATGGTGATGTTGTGACTTTCGTAAATCCCATAACCACTTTATTTAAATCTTGATAAGTATAAGGCTCAATATCATATCCAATGTTTTGAATATTATAACCATGAGGGATATCCACAATAACTAGGGAATATTCTTTTTTACGAACAATATTTGCAATTTGTCCACAATCACCTAATATCACTTTATACTGAAAAGTGTTGAGCCCATTCTAAATGTAGTGATCAAGAGTGTCATCAAGTTCAATAGTTCGAACACATCTCCTTCTTTCTCTTTCAAACTTGTATTTTTGAATAAAACTTTTGAAGATTTCAGGTACTCCATCTGCATTCTTCTTTGGCATCTTTAATGAAACAAACAAACATATAGTTATATATCTATAACTAATAAAATATAAATTAATTAATAAACAAACGAATAATACGAATATAATAAATCAACATACCTTTTTGAATGCAAAAATTTTTTTGTTTCAATACTGTTGTAGAGATTGAATCTGGATAGTTGAGATTAACATCATCCCAACTCTCTTCATTCAACATATTAACCATTTCCTCTTGTATTCTCATATACACCTTGTGACTAAATTAAAAAAACAAATAATGATATAATGCTATATATAATAAAATACTTAGAACATTGATATGTTAAACTAGAAAAAAAAAATCGTGTCCTAACATAAATAAAAATAACTCAACAAACTTACTTTTTAACTTCATCACACATTTCTTCCATTGACCTTACACGTGATACTTATCTATGATAAGTTTCTCATCCTTCACCCCATGTATTGTTCTACAAGGTGTTATAGTCATATCTTTTGGCAGATTCTTTATTTCAGGACCTGTCTTACTTGTGATACATATTAAGGGTTTAGCCTTCTTAACTCTCTATTTTTTTATACCAATATTTTCCCATAGACTGAATAGCTCATCTATCAAATCCCATACCTGTTCAATTCTAAATCCCAATTGAAAATAACTATTCACAACTCTGAATACATCATTTCCTTTCCTTTGCGTTTTTTTTTCTTTTGCATTTTCATCATCAATTGAGAAGCCTATTTCCATACAACATTGCTTCTGAAACTTCGCATCAACATTTGATCTCTCCCCATGACATATTTCAAAAAACTCATTATGAATAAACCTCACGCTTTGAATGAAATTCATGGATATCATGTACTCATTATATGTGTTATGATCCCATGCCAATAAATTTTTTTCTAAGTATGATAAACTAGCATAAATCATTCATTTGATTATCTAAAAAAGAGGGTTATTGGGATATTCTTCCATCAGTTCTCTTCTAGCGACTGTAGAATGATTTCCTCCAATCACATAATATTTGTAGTCAAAACATTTTGATCTATCAAATTCATCCTTGCTAGGAACTTCCATTGGGTCAACAAGAACTAGGTAGTCAACCACATGTGCATAGGGATTGTACCTAATCAATGTTTTCAAATTGTGAATATGCAAGTGATGCAATTTTCTAATTTGATTTTTTTATTTCCCTTATGTGGGTTTATAAAATTACTTCACATTCAACTGAAATGTATGGCCATAATCAAATAAGTTCGCCATCCTCAATCTATTTTGAATGGTATTTTGTGTTGTTTTCATAATACCAGCCTCTAGATCAACACATAGTGTTATTATTTCTCTACTACCTTTAGGAATTTCATTATAATATTCAGACTAAAAATGGTTTCTTCACGATCAACAACATTTTGTTTCTTCCTCTTAAGAATTAAATAGGTTTCATCTAAATCAACGATTTCTGCATAATCAATAGGAAAGGAATCATCCCCGACCATTGCTCTTTTGTGTTTCTCTTGTTTATTCTTCTTGCGAGAATGAGTGATAACCTAGTTAGGAATAATCTCAATAAAATATTCATTAGGAGTTTCCTCATCTTCAAATGTAACCTTTTTATGATTTCTAGAATGAGGACTTTTCTTTCTTCTTTCACATTCTTATCTGTCTACTCTTGCAGCATCAACCTCTGTTACTTTTTTTTTTTAATTTTTGCTTCATTCTTATGCCTTATCGATATGAAAGACATTGATGAATTCCATGATATTTGTCTTTGTAGAGTAAATCCCCACTAACATATGTGAAAGTCGTTCAACAAAATCCTGTAAAAATAAAATATTACATTTATGTGTTGAATAAAATTAAAAAATTAACATGATACTAAAAATAATACAGGATATGCAGAGCAAGTGGCAGCGTCTACTTTTGGACACAAACATAAAAGGTTGCCACCTATTTCAATTTCCACTAGTTTGGAGGAATAGGTGGCAAGCCTGTAAAATTGATAAATTGTGTACAGTGACAAATGTTTAATGAGGTAATATCAATTTTTTATTTACAAAAAAAATAATAATAATACAGGATAAAAAAATAAAAATAAACAAGCTTACATTGCCTTTCTCAATGTCTTCAATGATAGATGCACATAATTATGTAAAACATTCATCCATGTTGTAATTCCTCAATTTCAAGCAACATCTAATATTGATATAAGTACTCCCTAGTTTCACGAGCGCATAAACAATATCCATGTTTGACACCAAACATGTATCTCGTAACAAACCAAGTGGTTGATAATTTCCTTGCACATGTTCAAACTAGGCACAATACAAATATAAATGTTTTCCATTGTTTCCTTGTTTGTCTTTAACAAACCAAGAATATTCCAGTTTGTTTTCACATTCCACATATTTCCACTCTCTAACATTCTTCATTTCCCTTTAAAGCTCAGGTGTCGGACCTTGAACAAATGTGCTATCAATTTGTTTCCTAGGATTCATGGAGGTCTCAATTGCAATTTTGGATACCATTATTGCAGGTCGTGATCTAGATACGTTTACAAATATTTTCTTGCCTACCATTTTATCTATATGAAAAAATAAAATAAAAAATTTAAGTCTAGGAAATGTTTAAATTATTTTAGATTAAAAAAACATTATAGGCCATAAAAATTAAATTTGAAAAATAAAGTTTAAAAAAATAATTTTTTTTTTTACCCATGGGGTTATTGAGGTGATGCCAGGACCAAGGCTTTCCGCCCCGGTGACCAATACTTTTCCATGGGACCGTGACTTGGCTGGGGGAGGGAAGCCTCACGACCAAGCCTTGGGTGCATGGCCCAAGGTTTGGTCGCAGGGGTTGGACATCGCCCTGAACACTCCCATAGGCCAAGTCATGGTCCGACGTGGAGGGGCATCACACCCACTAAACACCATGGGCCAAAATTATAAAAAAATTCTTAAAAATATAAAAAAATTGTAAATGTTTTATAAAAAGTATACAAATTTTTATTTTTTTTTCGAAAAATCTTAAGAATTTTGTTAAAATTTCTTTGAAAAAGGTCTAATTCTTTTTAAAAAGTTGTGATTTATTTAGAAAAAAAATTAGAAAACATCTAAAAACATTTAGGGTTTTTTATAATTTCCACATGAAAAAATATCATGTGATTATAAAATGATCTTATAAATGTTTTTTTGGTAAATGGTAAGAATTTAAAAAATAACTAACCTCTGAAATGCTAGATTCTCCTCAAACGTCTTCTTGATGTTTCTTCCTTGTTGATTGCTCCAAACTATTTAACGAATGTTGCCCAATATTTAACGCAATGTAAAAAGACAAAACAAGACTCTGTATATAACAAAAATGATATAAATTATTGTTAAGTGTAAAGAATGTGGGATAAATAAAAAAGATGAAGATTGTGTATGTAGTGTACCTTTTTGCTAGACTGAGGCTTATAACGCACAATATAACAATCGGTATACACTTAAATTGGATTTATATTACACATGCAGTTAACACAATTAAACACACTTAAATCTTAGAGTAAAACATATAAGTTACTGCTACAATTAAACATTCCAGAGCTTTTAACAATATTTCATTTACACAGCGGAAAACATGATAATATATGTACAGCACATTCATGCCAAAATGTGATAAGAACATAATTAAATACTTATCTTGAAACAGTGGTGAAATCCACCAACCAAATGCAGGCCTTCCACGAACCTCCCAGCCGTAGATCGCACTGCTCCTCAACTCAGCA
>SNQJ01S0261044.1:0-12234 GCA_010110895.2 Picea sitchensis
TATATTTCATTCATTTCTTTGCATATTAAGGGTAGAGAAAGTTTAAATTATTTTAACTTCATATAGCGTTGTAGTAAGAACCACCCCATCCACTAACCATTGGAAGGAAGATCTACAAGAGAAGGGATGCATATGAAGGAGGAAAAACAAGTAGAGTTTCAGGAGCTAAAAGTATGAGTTTTGTATACAAGGTGAATTTTTTTCCCACTATGATTTTAAAGTATCAAATTTCAAAATATAGAGATTCGTCAAATTCATGAGTATGCTCTCTTCCTACACCTAGTTGTGATATGGAAGATTAGAAAAGAGAATCTGGATATAAATCTTTCTCCTGCTGGGGTTTTCTGAGAAACTAGATACACTTGTGATTCCAAAGTGCGTGATCTCTTTATGAGACATGTTTATAACATTGGGTTCTAATTCAATATAGAGAAGGTGATTATATTACCCACTACAAGGTCATGAGCCCAAAGCCCTGTAATGTCTACTTAGATTTGACAATGTACAATATTTTGCTACAAATTGCCACAAGTTTTTTAAAGGCCATATTTAAGATATAGAAGATGGGTATCAAGTATCTTATTTGTTGTATGGAGTCATAATTTCACCACAAAAAAACTCACCAATAATATCACATACCTAGATCACATTTAGGGGGAAAATGGTCATTTTTTAATTTTGTAGCAAATTGACTTTAGGAATATCCTAAAACCAGAGTTGGGACAGTGAATATTTAAGAGACTAAAAATGATTATTTTTAAAACTTGTTTCCAAGGGGTATATCCCTTGTAATATAGTTTCTAACCCAATTTGAATAACTCAATTTGGATTTCAAATGAAAATGTTATGACAAAAACATTGACTAGATGTAGAGTAGGCAGCTCAGGAACATAGTTAGGACAATCACTTTTTGGATGCCTAAACAGATAAACATTTAAAACATATTTCTATTTTGTATTATTATATGAATCTAGTTAAAAAAATAATAATCACTCAATTTCGATATCATACAAGAAAGATATGTCCAAAATACTAACTTTCTATCCTAAAGATGCATTCCTCAAACTATGTTTCCAAGTCTATCCCTTGGAATATTTGACCCGTAAATTATTATTGTATTCCAAATATGTTTCTATTCAATATATATACATGAATATACTTTAATATACAAGTGGAATTTCTTCAATAATACCTTTAATGAAAAAGATATGATCAAAATAGTGATTATTGGTCTAGGTGGAAATTCGAAGACAATTATGTCATCAAGGTTGTTCCTAAGAATATTTGGCATATCATCTTATGGAATTAAAAAAACCTATTTATACTATATATATATATCTTTTAATATAATTTCATTTTTCTTTTTAATCACCTAAATTGGACATCAAATGAAGAAGTTATCACCAAAATACCACAGGGGGGTCTAGGTGGCTACCACTCCTCATCAGGTAAAAAGTGTATTTTGTTTATTTATCTTCCTTGTATTTGTTTCATAGTCACTACTTATTATTTTTTTCATATGCATTATATGAAGATATATTTTACACCTCTCTTCTTCTATTATCTCATGTTTTATTTTATGGAACTGCTAGTTTTTTTGCAGGTCCCGGGAGGATCAAGAAGGCCAATCTATGCACAAGTGACTTTCAAGACCAAATTGTTTTGAGAAGGGCATGTCATATAGACATATGCATACAAATAATATCAAGTTAAGACCAATATAAAAGAGAAATCAAACTCATACCATGCCAAGTCACTCCCACCATGCTATCACTACCAAACAAATTCTTCCATAAGCCCATTATGTCATGGTATCCTTATTTATTTTTCTTCCTTTGAGCTTAACAATACATCCATTTTGAAGTCCAAAACTCCATTTGTTTAGGTAGTCAACCTTAAACTTTGCATCTTACCATTACTACCAGAGGATGAATTTAACCCATTTTCCCTTCATGAGTTTCCTTACTTTCCTACCCCATCTTCATCCACCCCTAACCCATGAATAAAGTCACTCATCTCACTTAAAACGCTAAGTTACTTCACTATCCTTTTTCTTTTGTCAAATAAAATCTTATTGATAGTGAAAATATTTCATTTATGGTTCTTCAAATCATTTTTTTCTATGCTTGAGTTAGATGATGTAGGATTTATTAAGACCCTCCTTCCAACAAATCTTGTCCTATTGAAATAATCACATTATCTAGGATCAAGGTTAGAGACATTTTATAGTTCCTTGGAACTTTCATACATCAATGGTAGGTTTCCTCGTTGAAAATCGTGGGAATACATAAATTCCTCCTTATTGTCAGATTCTGCAGGGGATTCAACTTCAACACATCTATTTGTACATGTTAGAATGCACTAAGGTACCTTGACACTCACTTCTATTGCCGATGAGTTTTATTGAGTTGGTTAAGAACATTCATTAATGGTCGGTAATCCAACGAATTCTCTCTATGTTCGAATTCAAAAAAAATTATCCGCATAGATAGAATTGTACATGATCGATTATGGATCAAGACTATATGGTCTCATAGCATTAACAACAGATTGTGACAATAAATTAAGATTCAACTCTAAATTCCATCACTAGTAGATTAGTTCAAGGAATAAGAAGGTATTGAGGTTCCAATTTCAGATCTCATCCTCTATTCCTCCATCCAAGATGAATAAAGAAACATGATTTAGATCAGATTGTTTCACTTCAAATCCATGATCCAACAATAGTATCCAAAAAATTCATCCATTATGATCAACAATACAAGATCCCTCATATGCATAACTCATGTAATTATTAGGTAGGTGAAGGTGTTTTTTTTTCCTAATCTTTAATTAGTAATTCCTTGAATACTAGAAGAATATGTGTTTGTAAAATTCCCTATGCCTACATAATATTTTTTTTCCTCATATTCCCTTCCCTTTTTACCAATTTTTTCAGAGGACAAAAAACATCTTCGTTTGGGGAGGGGGTGTATTCATGATTTTTAAATATAGAGGATATTCACACTACATTATTCTCTCATGACCTCATATATCCTTTTTCCTCCTTGTGGAATAATGGTGGTCAACACGTTTCTTCCATATGACTATTTTTGTTCTTGTAATACCCTCATTAATTTCTTATAACCCCTCGTTTGTTTTCATATGAGCGCAACTCCAAATAAAAGTATGACAGTTAGGGGATGATTTAGGCACTATGGGGATGCTTCAATAGACATCATAAAAATCCAAAGCATTTTCAACAGATCCTGTAACTATAGTACATATCTTGTAACCATTGTGGAGATCCTGTAGCTATAGTGCAGATCATATAACACCATTCATTGGTTAACATACTTGCACTTATTCAACTCACAATCCATCACTTGCATGTTTTTCTAGATGATAAAGACATGATTTTGTTCCTATTATATCACAACAAACTCAAACCAGTTTCTCTAGGGGAAAAAGTCGAACTAAAAAGTCAAACAACAATTTAAAATTATGAAATCTGCTTCGAGGGCACTTTTTGCACATCATTTGAAAACATCTAAAGCCAAATTAAGGAATTATTAGGCATGGATTTTGTGTGGAATATAAAACTTTGACTAAAATGTGGGCCAAATTCTTTGAAAATCCACAAGGAGGAATATGTGAGCAAGTCTTTAAGGTTGATTTCTTCTTTTTACCACTGTGTACAAGAAAAGCTATAATTTATATATTTTTGCACAATTGTCCATTTTTTCATGAAAATGAAAAAATGAAGGTGCATTACAGTAAAGAAGGTAAAAATACATTGTATCCATTTTGAATCACTTGATTTGGCCTTAAAATTAGTTTATGGCGTATATTTTTTTGCATTTAAGAAATTTAGAAGCATCGATATTTTTGTGGAAACAACAAATTCATAGGATCATTGACATGAAAGATATAAACAATGGAGATCATGTGTGTACAATCTCTTCAATACTAAATGTTTCTCCTATGAATATAACTTGCAATGTAGGGGATTTGTATACTGATTACAATATTACAAGTCTAGTAGAAAGTTATTGTTCCAGTGGGTTGTTAAAGATTCCACACTACAGAGAAAAGCTATAATTTATATATTTTTGCACAATTGTCCATTTTTTCATGAAATGAAAACAAGTTGTGCATTACAGTAAAAGAAGGTGTAAAAACACATTTCAGATCCATTTTGAATCAATTTGATTTGGCCTTAAAATTAGTTTATGGCGTATATTTTTTTGCATTTAAGAAATTTAGAAGCATCGATATTTTTGTGGAAACAACAAATTCATAGGATCATTGACATGAAAGATATAAACAATGGAGATCATGTGTGTACAATCTCTTCAATACTAAATGTTTCTCCTATGAATATAACTTGCAATGTAGGGGATTTGTATACTGATTACAATATTACAAGTCTAGTAGAAAGTTATTGTTCCAGTGGGTTGTTAAAGATTCCACACTACAGAATGAAGATGATGTCAGTTTAGCAGTAGGTATGTGTGCACCGAGATGTAATTCTATTCTCTTCCTTGTTATCATCATACAATATTATGTTTTCAGTCCTATGATGATGTTATGACATAAGTAAGGTTCCTTTAACCTTGACCATATGTGTTAGCATCATGTGGTATTTGTTGGAAACATGGTGAGTGAACCAATAACACTCATGCATTTGGTTTTACTTTCAGCTATCAAAACATTGATTTTCAAACCATGTTATGTGGACAAGTGGAAGTAATTGTTATTATTGCAATGGTTACAAACAAGGCATCAAAGGGTGAAATGAAAGGAGTCATTGTCCATGAGTACGAACTTTTGGGTTTAATGTTTTAAATGTTTGATTTATTCATTGGTTGTCAAGAGAATTTGTATTTCTTTTCCAGCATAAGTCATAGTGCAAAGGGGATATTTTGAAATGCCAAGAACAAAAAAATATTTTTAATTTAGCAGAGAGAAGGCCTCTGGTGCAAGGCAAGGTGTACTTCATAAATTCAAAGGCTTGTAGAATAGGAGGGGGATCCCTTGGAATTGGATAACACCTTCAACACTCATGAACTCAGAGTAGATTCAAGGCTATGAGATAGATAGGTTCTTGACTCTGGATTTCAAAATTAGACCTTCCAAGGGTTGTTGCAATAGTACTGTGACTTTTGTCATAAATATTTTACAATCATGTTCTCTTTACTGTTAATAAACAACTACAAACTAGACATTTTGTAACTTTCATATTCTATCCCCACAGATGTGAAAAATATTTTTTAAGGGTCTATTTTAAGATATACAAACAATAGTTTCCTCTTCCAGTGATCTAAAACAGATTTTGAAATATTCTCCAACAATTCATAGGTCAAATAAATTAGTCGTGACAACATGAGTAAGGACAACATGGAAGCTTAAAATGGAAGAAATTGATTTGACCGTATCTTACAAACCAAGTATTCGTTGGCCACGAATATTGGAGGAGAAATGAACTAAGGTAATATGAATAAAATCAGAAAATTCCAAGAAAATTGAATTCATACTTCTTGAGAAATCAACCAATGTCACCTACAACCATTTTCTTCATTTTTTGAAATAAGGCAATTAGTTTTTCCTTAGATTTTGTGTGATGGCATGTCATGATGAAATTAACATGCCCACAAAAATTAATCCCTAGCAAATTTCACATTTGGGAGAAAATGTATGGACAAGTCAAATTTAGGTGATCCTGTAACCATTTGCAAATCCAGTAACCCTCTTCATTTATTGACATACTATTGCATCTTTCAGGGGGAAACCCATCATATGGGTTTTGTTTCTAGAGGCCACGAGATGGTTCAATGATTTATTTGTCTTGAAATGGTTTATATTATGAGAGGGGATTGGTTGATAAGAAAATTATTGATTATTATTTTTTTATGCATGCACATGGTTGAGTTTTCAAGTCTCTAATATTTTTTTTATATGATGAAAGTTGGGAGATTCTTTGTTGCAACAGAAAAGAGGTTGAGTATAAGAAGTAGGTGGTGTTTCCACAAAAAAAAACACTTACAAAATTGTGGTTGTCTCACAAGAACCAAGAACAATATTCTTAATTAAAAGTCAAGTCCAATAAGTAAGTGTTTCTATACACGAACCAACACTTTCCAAACTTGTGGTTTCTACACAAGAACCAACCACGAGGGACCAACCCAACTTGAGTCCTTCTATCCACCTAATATTTCAAAGGTCACCTAGTCACACATTAAGTTGTATTAGATGCATGAATTGCATGAGGGACAAGCAACATGTCTGGGCCAGGGGAATGTCGGTCACCAAAATGCCATCTTTTACCAACCTTTCATTGAACTCTTTAATCATCTCTGGCTCCATAACTTGTACATGGACCATTTTAATGTATATGTGAAATTAGGTTCCATATTTCCTTCCATTGCATTTATTTTACTATTTTAAGTGAGTTTTATGATTAAATGTTAGAAAATAAACATGTTTCTCACTTAACCTTTGAAATTGTGTGTGGTTGGTAGACGTTTTTATAGGTATATTTGAAGATTCCAACAATGTCAAATTCTACCACTTATCCTCAAATTCGAATTTCATTTTCAACCTTTGGAGATTTTAGGAAGTTTTGGGATGATCTCTCAAGAATATTTGATGTAGAAAATAATGTAAAGTTTCTATTAAATATCTTAGAGATTTTGAAAGGAATTGTAGAGATCATTATTCTCTAATTATTAGCAAGTAGTTGAACCACATGATATAAAAGTGGATTTGAATTTATTAGTTTCTTATCTTATTCTCAAAGAAAATTATGTATAAATTAGAGTTCCTTGTCCATTCCAAAGGGGAGGACTCTTGGAGTTTATGATTAAATGTTAGAAAAAATAACATGTTTTCACTTAACCTTGAAAGTTGGGTGATTTTGGTGTTGTTTATAGGTATATTTCAAGATTCCAACAATGTCAAATTCTACCACTTATCCTCATATTTGAATTTCATCTTCAAACTTTGGAGATTTGAGGAATATTTGGGATGATATCTCAAGAATATTTGATGGAGAAGAATCATGTAAGTTTTCTCATTAAGTACCTTAGATATTTTTGAAAGGATTTGTAGAGACAAGTATTCTTTAATTGTTAGCAAATGGTTGAACAACATGAGATAAAAGTGGATATTAATTTATTAGTTTTTTATCTTATTCTCAAAGAAAATTATGTATAAATAAGAGTACCTTCTCCATTCCAAAGGGGAGGGCTCTTGGAGTGAATGTCTAATTCATGATGGAGTGAATAAACATTTCATGATCTTCTCTTATATGGATTGTAGGTATGTAATTTTATTATGTTTTTATGGTTTGATTAAATTGCAGTTTAATTCCCCAAATTCATGAATTCTTAGGATAAAGCCAGCCCATGAGATCACATGGTGGTTCTTATTTTATTTATGTAATTTGTTCCAGTTAACTTTCACAAATATATTGGTGTGTTTATTTTCTACAAAAATTGTGTGATGGTTTAAATTGTTTTCTTTACTTTGAAAATTTTATTACTTAATTTTCTTATTCTTTACTTTATTTCCATGCTTTCAAAATATGTCCAAGTGTGTTAATAATCGTGTGTGGTTTGTTTCAGAAATTTTAGGGAAGTTGTTAACCCTAATATATTGAAAGATATGTGAAGACATAAGACTCAAATATACGATTATAATATTTTTGGATTAGGTTTTATATCACAAAATTTATTTGATTTGGTTTTATGCTTGGTAAAGATACAAGAGTTGTTAAGTATTGACTCCTAGAAATGGTTTATCAAGAAAATTCCATTTTGAATTTAGTAGTAGTTTAGTTGCCTATCCGTGCACATACCGTGTCAGTGTCTCACAAGCTTACAAGATCCCAAATTGATAATTTAATGATCAACAATTTATGCAATTAAATTTCCCAACACACATGTTCCTATAATGCATGCATTATTTAGTGTGCACACATTATAGGAACATGCATGCTCCTCAGACAATTCCTCCACATGAGGAGATAACAATTCTCATCCTCTTTCTCCCCCAAAAACATGAAACCATCCCAACATATCCATGCAACAATAGAAATAAGAAACAAGTTTTTTGTTTTTAGTGTCATTGGAAAACAAACTTTTTTCTTGTTTTTTGTAAGAAAAATTGTGTAATTGGAAGACCATTGTCATCTTGTGTACTTAGAAGGAAAATTATGTCTCATTGTATAAATGGAAGGCTACAAAGGAACTTTGAATCCTTTGGTGTACATGGAAATAACTCTTTGTCCTTGTTGTATAATTAGGTTGACATTTCATCTCATTGTATGCAATTGGAAGACAATTTTTGGAAGGCAATTTTGGTATTTTGGTTTACTTGGAAGGAATTTCTTGTTTTGTTGAATGATTGGAAGGAATTCATTGTATTGTTGTAATAAAATGGAAGGAAAATTTGAGAAGGAAATTTTTTTTTGGTGTACTTGGAAGGAATTCATTGTCTTGTTGTATAATTGGAAGGCATGGTTTTGAAGACATGTTTATCTCAGGAAAATTTGGAATCAATTTATGTATTGTTGTATAATTGGAAGGCATGTTTTGGAAAGACATGTTTATCTCTCAGGTGTACCCGAATTAATTTTGTGTAATAGTTGTGAAGCAATTGGAAGACAACTTTTAGCAGCACTTGGTCTTGGTGTACTTAAAGGTATGTATCATTCTTGTTAAAATTGGAAGGGAACTTTGGAAAGAAATTCTATTCATGGTGTAATTTGGAAGGATTTTTTTTTGTTCTATTACACTCAGCTGGAACTTTGGTATTTTATTGTACCTCAAGGCATTTATTGTCTCTTGTATAATTGAAGGGAACTTTTGTACATTACACCTCCTTTTTGTTTTATAATTGGAAGGCATTTCTTGTATTGTTGTATAATTGGAATGCACTTTTTGTCTTATGGTGTACTTGAAAGGAATTTATTGTCTTGTTAAGCATAATTGAGTGGCACTTTTGGTCTCTCTTGTTGTATAATTTGAAGGCATTTCTTGTCTTGTATAATTTTAAGGAACTTTTGGTATTTTGGTGTACTTGGAAGTCATTTTGTGTTTTGTTGTATAATTAGAAGGGAAGTTTAGGAAGGAAATTTTGGTCTTTTCATGTACTTGGAAGGAAATCGTTCTCTTTAAACATTGGGAACCTACGAAATCGAGGTGGAAAGTCCTCAAGGAAAGAAAAAACCACCAAAGTTGCATTTTAAGATAAAAGCAAGTCTTGCATGAAAATGTAGGTTTTCAGCAGAGGCCAATCCAAACTATAATGCAATGTATCTCATTATTGTTTCTTTTCCATAAACAAAAGAAAAATGAAGTATTTTAGTGGAGGCCAATATAGTTCATACCTCTAGTTAACTTCCAATGACTATTTTATCAAGACAAGTTGTTTTGGATGACCATATGATGATGGATTTGCTTGGATATAATTATACTATGGATGAAATTAGAGAGTAAATTGGTGTGTTGATTAAGCTTAGTTGTCATCGATGTCAACCTCAAGAAAGCCCAAGAGCACAAAGGCTTGGGTAATTTGACCCAAGTTTGTTTGATAAAGAGGACTATTGTATTTCCATAATTGATATTGGCAGAAATGGATGAACTCCAAAGTTCCCCCTTATGGTGAAAGCCTCATGGGAAGACGCTTTGTTTATTGGAGTTATCCTAGAAGTATGGTTAGAGAACCCATGTTTGTTTATGTAACAACGAGACCAAGGTAAGTGAATTTGAGCTAGTGAAACTATCCGAAGATGGATAGTGCTTGTCATTCCATTTTTGGTGGTGTGTATAACGTCACATAAATCCTCTACTATTTGATAGTTATGGCTCCTACGGTTGGAGGACCCCTATATGTCATCTAGAAGCCCCAAAAGGTCAAAAGTATTCAAAGTGGTTTAAGAGATTTTTATAAGGTAAATAATAAAGGTAAGTAATGAGTGTATTATAACTAAAAGTGAATACAAACGAAACATTATTTTAAATCATAAATTTAATGGACAAATTAGAAATGGGTTAACCCTCAAATAAGGAAAGGGCAAAGTGGACCTAGAAGATGTTTTAAGCAAGCTACTTGGAGAGTATAAATAAGAGGAAAGGCTCTCTCATTTTAGGATCAAAATTGATCATATTGAATATATATAGGTGTTTTGAGGTAAACTAAAGTATATCTAACTGAATTTCCTAAGGGAAGGTGATCAAAGAAGGTTTAGCATGGAAGTATAAATTCCTTTGATGATGCTTCTAAGGTATGTTATTTAAGGAGGTCAACTCACCATTTCACAATAATTACTTTATAGAATCACATTTTAGGGGCTAAATTTCAGCCATGGGCTGACTTTCCATGGTTTTTAAAAAATGAGATTCATGGTTTTAAAATTATTCCTCATCACCCTATAGGCTGTACCATTTTACCTTAAAAAAAAGCAAAATTTTATAAAAACTATATTAAATACTTGGAAATTTGAATATTTTACAAAAATATCGCCAAACATTTATAGCTGATACATGAAGGATTAGTAAGATCTACTTGCTCTCTACATTTTAAAATAAATTTCCATCCTAAAATCATCCCCGCGAGAATGACCGACAATGATATTGCTATGACATTATGAAACATATCTTATATATATGTGCACCATCTTGTGGGTTCTATTTTGGAGCTACACTCCATGGAAAATAGGTTTTTTTGGCTAGTCCTGAAAATAGTTTAAAACAAGTGTTTTGGGTAACAACGCTATAACTCTTCATAACATATCCAAATTCAAGAAGACCAAAATGTGTTGGTTATAGTAGAGTGTGCAGTATTCTTTGTAACATTTCCATATCGATTCAACAAATATTTTAGGTAAGCATACCCACAAGGCCACTCTCTAGAATAAACTAGAATTCAGGTATGCCATTTTTCTATAACTCCTTTTCCCTGGAGAGGTTCCAAGTAGTGACACCCTGAGAATTTCATAAAACACACTAAAAACATTGTATATCAGTTTCAGACTTTTATTCATTACAGGTACAGCGATTATTTTCCAAGGGTTGTTGACTAATCCAAAACTAGTCATGTGAGACTAAAGAAAAAGTTTGATGAAAATACTAGTCTCTTGTTGTTAAAGTTAAGGAAGGTTTGTAGGTATGCGGATCATATACACCAGGTCTATTACGTAGCTACAAATAATATTTGGATGATGAAATTGATGAGGTATTTGGTTAAGGTACATGTAAAATGGTTGAGACAAGAAGCTGATGAGTTGGCACATACATGAGGTCTGGCAGCTGATGATGTTGGTTATTATTGATGATTCATAGTTGATGGAGTAGTTGACACATGATTTATACATAATTTTTACATGGTTTGTTTCAATTGTTTATGGTACAGGTTGATTACAGGTTGTTTGGTACAGGTTGGTTCATGGTTGGTGCACTTGTTTATGGTACATGTTAATTACAGGTTGAGGTATAGTTTGATGCATGGTTCAGGTTTATTAGTACAGGCTTACAACAGTATATCTCACAATGATAGTGTGAAAGTGGTTCTATCATTCTACTTCTACTTCAGGGCAGTTGGATGGGGCAAGGACATGTGGTTGTATCCACCTTCTGATTGTAGTCAAAGAACATAGGGGGTTATAGCCTCCTTCTGGTTGTAGCCAGAGAATTAGGGAGTTAGAGATTCCCCCAGGTTGTAGTCTGAGAAACTAGGGGGTTGGATCCTCCTTCTAGTTGCAGCTGGAAAACAAAGGAAGTTGGTGCTTTCGATGAATGTAATTCTTCAATACATATAAGAAAAATCATTCTATGGTTTTCTCTCGCTTTGGGTTTCCATGTAAAACACTGGTGTACTATGTGTGTATGATTGTTCATTTGTTCATTGCTCATTATTGGATGATAATTCTACATTGATATAACACTTGGATTATTTGATTAAAAAGGATTATAATTGCTCTATTATTGATTCACCCCCCTCTAAGTAATCCAACAATTGGTATCATAGGAGGTTCCTTCAGAAATTAGTTTAACCACTTAAAGGTAGATCATGGAGAGAAATAACTTGTATAAAAATGGAATACCACATTTTGATGGACAAAACTATGCTTTTTGGAGCATAAGGATGAAGACATATATACAAGAACAAGGATTTGAAATTTGACAATCAATTGTAGATGGATACACAACACTAGCAGTTTCACCAACAAATGACAAAGAAGTGAAACTCGGT
>SNQJ01S0261046.1:9914-22138 GCA_010110895.2 Picea sitchensis
ACATTGCTATTATATTGCTTAATCATTGAAACCCTAGGTAGCAAGCACACAAGTAGGTCTGAGGTCCTTGCTATATGTCCCCATGATTGAGAACTTGTTTTTAGCCATTGATTAAGGAGGGTTTAGCCTAGCCGTTGCTACACTAGCCATCCTTTTTCTGAGTTAGCTTTTGAACATAAGTTGAAGAAGAAGATGTCCTAGGCCTAGTTGATTCTACACCTATGGTTTTGACTTTTAGGGTTTGAAGGGCCTTGCTCTTGCAACACTCTTCACCCTTAGATTTATGTTTTGAAGCTAGCCGTTTTGCCAAGGATATTTAAGGAAAGAGGGAGGAGCATGAGGCCTTGCTTAAGCAACATCGGAATGAGCTTCCTCCCCTTAGGGTTTTGACTCTAGGGCCCTGCCATTGCAGCACCATAGAGCCTAACTCTCTTGTCTTTAGATTTAAATCCTCCCGAGATCTTGCCCTTATTTCTGACTCCATAATACCCTAAGGCACTAGTCTATTTCTCCAACGTTGAGCTTATTGTGCCAAAACAACTTTTTCAAAACTCTTAAATTTGAAACCCTAACTAACCCTAACATCTACTAACCCTAAATCAAAGATAACGTCATGCCTTATTTGAAGCCTTTGGTTGATTAGAAACGTAGTGGCTCAGTCATCTAATGATAGACATTGATGTATTCATAGTTTTCATTGGCTTAATAACAAAACGTTGACCTCCTTGTCTATCATACTAACCCTAAGGCTGACGTCACCTCTAGCATAGTGACGCAACACTCCTGTCATATATGAGCATTTAATGATATCTGATGCATTGTGTTAATTCAAGGATTAATCATCTCTATTGAATGCTATATCATTTTGTATTTATTGAGAAGTAATACTATAAGCCATAGTCTTTATTGCAATCATTGACTTTGTCAATAATTACTGTTGTATGTGCTCATATATAATATTGATAGTCATTAATTTATGAAGTACTAACCACTACTGCACGTATTAGTTTTATTGTTGCTTTGTCTCGCAAACAGGTGCCTCCTCTGTGGTATATCTTCATTTTTGACTATCTTCTTGGCGGTAATCTGTGAAGGGAAAAACTCACCTTGATCTTTAAACCTTTCCCTTTCAAAACCCCAGATTGCCAGGGACGTCTCCCTTGGGTTTAACCACCCTAAAGAGAAAGAGCCCCCCATCGAGGTGACAGTGGGTGGGGAAGCTCCTGTTACGCCAGTTTGACCCTTACCTTCAAGCTACTTCATCCAAACTACAAACTGAGCGATAACAGGAGCTATGTCAGTTCTGCTGTTGTGGCTCCCACAATAGATCCTATTGCCTTGGATTTGCATGAGTTAAAGGAGGCCAAAGCACAGAGGATCATTCTGGATGGTGTGAAGGACCCACTCATTCAACATCTGTCTGAGAAGAAGACAACTTATGATATGTGGGAAGCTTTGAAGAATTTATATGAGGCTAAGAATGCCAACCGAAAGATGGCCTTGAAAGATAAGCTGCATGACACGAAGATGGCTAAGGGTGAGGGTGTTGCATCCTATCTTACCCAGCTAGCCCAGGTTAAGGACAAGTTAGCTGCAGTGGGAGAGATCATCTCAGAAGCCGAGTTGGGGAGGATAGCCTTGAAAGGCTTCACAAAGGAGTGTGATGTCTTTGTGAAGTGTGTGGTGGGTCGGGAATTTTTTCCAGATTGGAGTAGGTTGTGGGATGACTTAATTCAGGAGGAGATCCGGATGGGGTCTCATAGCATTGGACAAAAGGAAGACAAAGCTGAGGAGGATGTTACTCTTGCGGCAAAGAGCAAAGGGAAGAAGAAAGGGGGTTTCGGGAGGGACTTGAGTAAAGTCAGATGTTATTGTTGCAACCAGTTGGGGCACCTTGCTTCTTAGTGTCCTGAGAAGAAGAAGAAGAAAGAACAGGAAGGGCTTGAGTCAGCAACAACATTAACAATGGAGGACTTTTCTTCCAAGTTTGATAAGGACTTTTCTTTGGTTACTCTAGTATCCAGTGTCAGTAGTGGAGGATTTGGGGGTGATAACAAATGGATTGTTGGCAGTGGAGCCTCTTGCCACATGACGGGAATCTAGCGAGTATTTCTTATTATTACAGAGACAGGTCTTGACCGGCTGGTGGAGAGTGAAGGAGGTATGGCACGAGCTGTATGTGGAGTTGGAAGGGTTAGATTCCAACTCGAGTATGTAGGATTCTTAGAGCTTGATGGAGTTCCCTTTGTTCCATGGTTGAGGGTTAACTTGCTCTCAGTCTCATCCTTGGAGGATGCTGGATATTGTACATTGTTCAAGAGGGGACATGTATTTATCTATAGGGAGGGAGTGGATCCGGTTGAACCACCCCTGATTGGTGATCGGGTGGACATGTAGTACATGTTGCGAGGACAACCTTCAGGTTATGATTCAATGTCGGATGAGGAGCAGGAGGCTCCTGAGATTGCAGTGGGCCCAAGGATTCATTCTTACATTCCGAGGGAAGAGAGGGAGTCTCTTCTAAGCACCAACATGAGGCTTAGCTGGTGCGATCGAACCGATGCTCAGGGTGGAGTGGATTCTCTTAGGAGCTCAGGGTTCAGAGTAGCTTTTAGGAGGATGTCTTCTGGTTCGAGTTTTGTGCAAGTGTTGAGGATGGCTCCAGGTTCAAAGGGAGCTCCTACTACGAATAGTGTGATGGGACTGGATGATGATGATGGCAACGAGTACTTCCCTCGCTAAGAGGGAGTGTTAGCTTTTATAGCTCGGGAGGTACTCCACATGTTTTGTCTTGCATGCAGATGTAACCTTATGTTTACACTACTAGGCACTTGACTTTGTAAATGGGTTTTTATAAAGTTGTGGATCTTTTAATAAATTGACTTTTTGTAATGTACCTTTTATTATATTCTTAAAGTGACTTTATGACTTAAAGTGCACTTAGGTCAAAGTGTTTTTTTGTACTTTAATAATTTAAGTGATTTATTTTGGTGGGAATGAATCATGTCCCTTGATCTTGTAAAGGCAAGATTAGATCTTGGCCATTGGATTTAGGGATGGAGAAGGTGAAGGGTCACTTTCAGATTATAAGAGAATACCTAGGGTAGTGTGCAAGACAAGAAGAGAGGAATAAGATTGAGAGAGAGATAGCTTGAAGAGGAAAGGGTAGAAGCTGAGCACATTTCCCAAGAAGAAAGAGGGCACAAATCCCAAGACATTTTGCTGTGTAACTGTGTTGGAGCTTTTTGTTGTTTTGGAGGCCATGCCGTACAAATCCGTACAGTCCGTACAACAAAGGAAAGAGGTGCTATTTTTGAGACAGATTTGCTGCACGCAAACCAAGGCACCTGTTGGTACTTTTCTTTGTTGTTGGGGGCATTTTTAAGCTGTTGTCCGTATAGTACAGATTTGACACATTTTCCTGTGTGTTGGTATAGCTGGGCCATACAACTCACTGAGCACGTTTTTCTAGACAACATTTTGTGGGGGCAGTTTTGTGGCTGTAAGTGGTGTTATCACCATATCATTTTTTAGATAGGATCCAAGTTTTGGAAATATAGCAAGGAGCTACATCGGGATGGAGGTGCGACAGTTTGGAGGATAGAGTCACATATGGCGGAATATGGATAAATCTAGCAGAGACGCGAAGGTGATGGGCCTGACAGATCGTAGATCTTGGAGCGGCTCAGATCGACGACCCATACACATATCGGGCGATGAAGTAGCGCGATAGATAATTGTCAGAGGGTGGACCGGGGAAAATACCATGGTTTCATTTCGTGGACACGTGGTGCTCTCAGAAGCACATCGGGGCGAAAAGCGGTCTGCTCAAAACCGTCTTTTCCAACCCCCGATATCGAAAGTCGATAGGACCCGGCAGAGTGTAGATCTTGAAGCGGCCCATATCAACGGTTAGGACTCGTATCAGGGAATGAAGCAGCGCGGTAGATAATCGTTCAAGGGCGGGTCGGGGAAAATACCACGGTTTCATTTCATGGACACGCGGCGTCAGCAGAAGCACATCGGGGCGAAAAGCGGTCTGCTCAAAATCGTCTTTTCCAACCCCCGATATCGAAAGGCACATATAAAAGGAGGGCCCCGGGCATTATTTTATGATATTTTGAAGCATTCAAACGTTCGAAAATTGGCACAAACCATCCGTTCGAAACTGAAGCTCAAAATTGGATCAGATTCGTGCTTTCTTCGCCGCTTAATAGGTATTTTTCGTCATGGCCGCCAACCCTGTCATTTTATCCGTAACTGAGCAAGACCTTGCCTCTAGAGAAGAAGCCCTAATTGACAGGGACTCCAATGTTTTTGACACGAAAATAACAGTCTCACCCATTTCCGTGTCCAGATCGAATTTGCTAGACAATGTTGGAAAGCAGGTACCCTTCCTCGAAGCGTCCCAAGCCTCCATTACTCCTTACGTCGTAGAAGTAGTTTTCCCTTTCCCCGAGTTTGAAAGCTGGTGTGCGGAGCAATATTCACAGGAAGAAAAGGTCATTTTGCATAAGTTAGGGTCAGAGGTTTTATGCGAAATAGATAGTCTGTCAGTTCGACGCACCCTCAGTATACTAGAGTCTTCCCCCAAAGTATTAGAGCCCTTTGAGGAAGAGAAAATGATTACGGCCTACCGAGAGTGTCCCCCCGAAGTAAAAGCCCTATTTCTGCAAACCATTGTCAAACCTGAACACCATGCAGAAAGTCTGTCATTACCTATCAATGTAAACGTTGTGATTATTGAGGTCCAGTGGGCTTGTTCCCTACTTAGTCAAATTTTAGGGTTGGATATCGACAAGTTTGTAGTAGAAGTTATGTTGGATTTCATGTTGACCTTTTTTATGTTAGTCTAGTCAGTCGGTCTATATCAGTTTTGACAAGTTCATCGCTGATAATATGCATCAACAATTGGTAAATTTCAATTCATTGAGACGCTTTAGATAGTACACGGACTTGCTGAGAATGTTCCTGGAATCAAACAAGACAGAATTCCCTGAAACTGCATTCATCTCGACTGAATGTAAAAGGATCACCATGCTTATTTTCATCAATAAAATCATGTCCAGGGTGTACAGTCTTATCTTCGGCACGGACCTGCCAAGGGTTCTGGAAGAAATGAAAAGCTCTTTACAACCAAATCTAGAGAGCAAGGTGGGAGATTGGATGTTGTTCATACAATCTACTGTGATTTGGGTATATGTATTATGGCTATCAAGAAGGACCTTACCTTTTACCAGTCTTTTTGACTCCCGGGATCTTTGCTTTAGAGTTCATCAGACAAAGGATCATTTAAGAGATAGAGCATTTTCTGAAAGCACACAAGGCATCTAACTTAAAATTTCCTTTCATGGTAGGACCCTTTGTGGTAAAGAACATGTCCTGTTTACCTCAGATCCAATCCAAACTTAGTGAATTCGGGTTTACACAGTTACAAGGGAGGAAATATGATTCACATCAGATCATATCAAAGAGAGGATTGATGAGCAAACAAGGCCCCTATGAGCATGAGCATGAGCATGTTGAAGGATTTGATAAACTAGCTAATTTGGAAACCTGTGCAGATATGGAGGTCACTTTGCAGCATGGTCAGACAAAACAAACAGAGTCAGCTCCTTAGCAAAACTCGGCATAGAAATCTTCCCCTAGATTGATTGTCAAAGCTCCAAAGATGAGTGTTTATAACAAAAGGAGCAGTTCAGAGGCACTGGGTGCCAGTAGTCAACAAGATATTCTCAAGAAAATGAAAATTGCACCATCCTCTCAAGTGGTGGACCTGGAAGAAGAAGAACCTAAAGAGAAAACGAGCATGGAGATGGTGGAAGGTCTAACCAAGAACAAAGAGGCAAGCACTAGAAGCACGCCACAGTGAAAGTAGCACACGAGTTTTCAGCAGCAAGAAAAATATCTTTAGCAAGACACCTGGGGCAGTCTACCAATCCAAAGAGGACCTAGTGAACTGGTATGCTGTGAAAGGGAATATGGCCAACAGTGAAATAAGAGAGCTGTTGCCTGAGGTACAAAAGATCTCCCAACACAGGGCTTCCTTGCTCTCAGTTAGGGATGTAGAAAGAAAGACATTTAACATTGCAGTGGCAGATGATGATAAAGTATCTGAGATCAAGATGCATTATGAAAATATTGGTGCCCCAGACAAAGTAAAGTTCCACAGGAATGTTAGCGACATGCTATACTCAGACTACCTAAGTTTGAGTCTGAAAGTTTCAAGACTGACAACATATGCGTTCAAGTTAGATGGACATTTGAAGCAAGAGAAATCATCCAGTAAAGCCTGTCAGACACATGTCAAAAGATTGGAATCTGAAGGCCCTCAAGGGGTAAAGACCTCCTTAGATGAAAAAGAGAAGATGATCCAAAGCCTAAAGAAGAAGTTGAAGATGCCCTCCACAGAACATCCACAGACAACAGAGCTAGCTGCTCTAGAACAAGAAAAGGAGACATTCAGACAAGAAGCACTGAATTACAAAGCTAAAGTATTGCAGCTAGAAAAAGAGAAAGAGAATTGGTCACAAGCGTAGGTAGCCACATTAGATATGGCTGTCATTTTACCTTCTAATACAGAAGCTGGATCCAACACCGATGGATTGGTTCAGGCTATGTCCCAAGTAAGTTTAAAGACAGGGGAAATCAAGAGCCTTAAGAGGTCTTAGAAAAGTTGAAGCAAGAGATGAAAATAAAGGATGAAAAGATGGCTCAATTCCAAAGGGAGAATCAGGATTTGCAAGAGAGAGTAAACACGCTGAAAACGAGGTTAAAGGGACAAACACTGTTGCAGGGAGCCAAACATGTGATCTGGGATGCTATTGCTGCAGAGGCTGCTAAGTTCAGGGTTTATCTGAATTTTATAAATGACAAAGAGAACGTGGCTATCACGGCCCGAAGCAGGTGTACTGTTGTTAATGAAAAATTAGCCAAGAAACCATCAGAATGGGCTCAAAATGCCATTGATTTGCTAAATTTTGTCCCCACTGCTGAACTCCATACCATTGGGGTCAAAGACAGGACTGCACTAATCATCTGGGCCAGGAGGATCATCGCTAAGCACAACTTGCTCAAATTGGTTCAAACCAAAGTTGCGTAGATAGAACAGAGTATACAGGAGTTTAAGGATACATTTGAACAATGGTTTATCAAGGGCCTCCCACCATTTTGGGATGGCAACAACAAACTATACAATCAAGAAGACTACAATTCTCTCCTCATTCAGTGTAGAATGGATCATTCCAAATTTGAAGCTATGGAGGAGAGTTTGAAAGGCCCAAGTTTGGTAGAATATTAGGCTGCGGACTTTGAGATTTTAAATCAGTTTAAAACAGTGAAAATTGCGCTGCCAACTATGTCCTACGCTACGTGCATTGACTTGGAGATTTTGATAAAGGAAATGGTAGATTACGAGATTCCCTCTGACTCAGAGTGGAAGGAAATCGTGTGGCTAGGCAAGAGGAGATGCAGTTTTCCCGAAACCAGTTAGTAACCTCCAAGTGTCACCAAACCAGCAAGTTCGACAGGAGATCAGAGCGAGATAGATGGCGCAAAGGAAACTGAGCAGTCAGAGAGATTTGTCCTAGTTTTTAAAACGTATTTTTGTTTAATCATTGTAAATTGGTTCATATATCGAGACTGTCAGTTGAAATTATTATAATCAGTTTTGGAAGCCGAAACGTTTCTGTTTCAGCCATTGTAATCAAATTGTATAAATACTGGGATACTTGAATGAATTAATGTTGGTAGAAGTGCAAAGACACCTTTTTGGTTGTTATAAATTCTAATGTAACTTTCTGAAGCTGAATTGAATATATATGCAGAAGCTTTTGAAGTCTCTATGAAAAGATTCTAATGGTGGTGATATGAGTTTTGTCTTCCTTCATTGTATGTATTTCCTGTGATCTTTTATTCCATTTACATTTTCGTCTGTTTAAATTGGAGAGTTAAAGGCCCAGAATTCGTCTCATGATGCTCTTGGCTTAAGCAATTTAAACTGTGTATGTTTCTTCTTAGCTAATTCAGAATTCATTTCCGTAATGCTCTGATGCAGTTATCTGTTTTCTCTTTCCTCTTACCACTTTGATTAAATTCAAGTTATAACTCAGATTCATTACCTCATTTAGCCTTTATCCCGTGGAGAGTTCTACTGGCTGATCATTGTTTTCATTCAATTTCAGAATTTTGACTCCATAGCCCTGAGTGTTCCTTCCCTTCCTTGCCAACAACTTTAATAAAAAACCCCAAAACAAACCAAATCTAGCCACTGATTATTAAAGAAATACCAAGTGACACGAGAGAGCCCTCTTTGAGTTGAGCAGGCTAGTGCCCAGCTCTAAAGTAGGTTGAAATAATTACCTCTGTCATTTGTCTATTCAGCCAGACAAAATTTACAGAGTGCTAACATTTTGGTGCCGTTGTCGGGGACGAAATTGAAGAAATCTTCCCTGGGAAACGATTTAAAGCTTTAGTTTGATCCCTGAGGGTGACAGTGGATCAAATACCTTATTGGCTAAGATTATTCTTACCCTGGCGACTCCGTTACTCAGAGACCAGTTGCACTACACCATGTGAGACAGAAACCCTGGCTCCTAAGAGAATTCACACCAGGGGAAATCCAGACCTAGAAGCTCCAATCCTTGTGTTTGAACCTGAAAAGATTGTACATAAAAGAAAAGAAAAGCTAGTAACCCTAGTGTTACGTCCAGACCGATATCTGTCTTTACCCAAGGACAGAGTGACTAGCATTGAAGACCTTGAATTTGACGTGAAATTTGAACAAACCCTAGTTAGAACCAAATCCGAGTCTTGTTTAAGCGAGGCCATCTTTGACGAAAAGAGATTTCAAGATTTGATTTTAGCCGCTTCTACCAGGCCTAAAGTGAATCCCACCCAAAACCAACAGCCACTCCGATCCCTCACAGTAGCCATGGCAGCCAAATTTGCTCCCCTCATACTACCTGCTCAATTGCATGATCTACCCCAAGATTATAACTTAAGGATATCAAACTATATGATGCTGAAGGTAACATATCAGCTCAGAAGCATCTAGATTGGTTTAATGATTTCATCGACTTGGAAGATGTGAAAATGAGACTGTTTACACAAAGTCTTGCAGGAAAAGTGAGGAAGTGGTTCAAAGCCCTTCCACCAGCTAGTATAGCAGATTTCAAAGCCTTTGAATCCAACTTCCTTGCAAAATGGGGAGATAAGAAATATCCCCTTCAGTTGTTGACCCAGTACAACAACATGAAGAGATCGCTTGAAGAAACAGTGCAGGAGTTTTCAACCAGATTCATGAAGGTCTATAATTTGATTCCTGCTGAGGTAAACCCCCCCCCCTAAAGCTGCTCAGCTCAGATATGCCGATTCTTTTGAAAGTGATTTTGCTTTATTATTAAGGGAACGAAGATCTTCCATATTAGATGATATGATGACCGATGCCATAGAAGTCAAAGTAAACCTAATGGCTTCAAGAAAGATTAAAGCTAACTCTGGCAGGGACATGAACAAAACTCAGGATAAAGAACAACCTTCAACATCGCAAACATCAGAAGAAAGGTTTGAAGCAATGATGAGAAACATGGAAAGAATGATGGAAAGAATGGCTTTGGGTAACAGGGCTAACCCCAGAGAGCAGGCTGATGGTCCACCCAGAAATCCAAGGAGACCAGCAATTCCACAGATTAGACAAAGAGAGCAAAGAAATCAAGGGAATCAAGCAGATCAGGCAAATCAGGCAAATCAGGGAAATTAGGGGGAATAACAAATAAGGCCCCCTTTTCAAAATAATTATGTAGATGAGAACTATGATGGATATTTTGAAGACAACATGAACTGCTCTGACAATAAACAAACAAAGGTATTTTTGACCAAAGAAGAACACGACCAGTTCATGGATGCAAGTGAGATCTTTTTGCAAGATGAGGAGGAAAGGGTATCAGTAGAAAGAGAAGATTACGAGACAGGATTGCAAAATTCCATTATGCAATTCCAAAGACAATATAACCTTCGAAATCAAAAGATACCTCCGAACCCTCCAAAGGGAAATCCTCCAAAGGGAAATCCCACCAAAGAAGCTCAGAATAACATGCCTTCTTCAAGCCAACCCAAGAAAGATTCAGCTGCAAAAGATTCAGCTGCAAAGGACTCTACTGCGAAGGATCCTGCTGCTAAGGGTACTGTGGAAAAAGGAAAGCAGAAAGAAGAACCCCAGAAGAAGATATTGGAGGCAAGGAAAGAAGTGGTCACCAAATATGTAGAGAAGACTTCATCCTCTTTTAATTTTTAATGAATTGATTAAGAATAGCGAGTACAGAAAACAGATCGTCAAGATGCTTAAGATGGGACAAACCTATGATACCCTGAACATACAAGATGATCATCCAACCATCTTATTCGGGCCAAGAGTAGAAGAAAGCAGTGAAAATGAAGAAATTCCTCCTTTTTATGTCAGTTTGAAAATCCATGACATGACTCTACATAATGCTATGCTAGATTTTGGAGCATCTCACAACCTGCTGCCCAAAGTGGTCATGGACCAATTGGGCCTCGATGTCACACGACCTTATAAAGATCTGTTCTCTTTTGATTCAAGAAAAGTGAAATGCCTTGGCATGATCAAAGATCTAGTGGTATCTTTGGCACAAATCCCAGCAAAGAACATGGTTATGGATGTGGTGGTTGCTGATATCCCCCCAAAATTTGGCATGCTGTTGTCCAGATCATGGGCTGCAAAATTAAAAGGAACTCTCCAGATGGACATGTCATATGCTACTATTCTTGTCTTTGGTCAAGACAAAAGACTATACAGAGAAGTTTTACTTAAATACATGGTTAACAACAAATCACAACCTTGTAATCATCCTATTTATTCAGTGGAAACTGAGTTGGGGTTTTCCATCTTCTTCAATGACCTGTGTTCCGAAGAAAAGGAGATAGAAACCAATATGGCTGACAAAGACAACTCTGACGGGCAGATGGAGGAGTTTTCAGAACAACAAGATGATGCAGAGGATCAGGTATGGAGAATGAATTTTGATGGAGCTGCTTGTAGAGAAGGGGCTGGAGCTGGCGTATGGATCAATCACCCCAAAGGAGACTCAAAATTATGTTCCTACAAACTAGTCTTTGAATGCACTAATAACATGGCCGAATACGAAGCATTAATATTGGGGTTGGAAGTTTTAAAAGAGATGGGTGCCAAAAGAATTGTTGTACATGGAGACTCTGAGCTAATTATAA
This sequence comes from Picea sitchensis, assembly GCA_010110895.2. Classification (NCBI taxonomy): domain Eukaryota; kingdom Viridiplantae; phylum Streptophyta; class Pinopsida; order Pinales; family Pinaceae; genus Picea; species Picea sitchensis. The sequence continues at coordinate 21,162 of SNQJ01S0261046.1, forward strand.
ATCAAATCAAAGGCATCTACCAAGCAAAACATCCCAGATTGAGGGCTTATAGGAATCTGGTACTAGACCTCCTTGAGAAATTTCGAGAATGTAATCTTTCAACAATCCCAAGAGAACAAAATCAGGTTGCTGATGCCTTGGCTACTTTAGCAACAGTTTTCAAAGTTCCAATTTTCCTTGAAAAACGTTACAAGGTTGAGGTCAAGTACAGGCCAACAATACCAGACAATATGAAGCACTGGCAAGTCTTCGAAGATGATAAACAGATAGAAAGCTTCCTCAAGATGGAGAATGAATTCGAGAATTTGAACATTGATGATAAATATTGTGATGATGAAGTGGATGCAACCGCTTTCACAAAAAAAAGGGTATTTTGACAATCAGATTGCTGGCAGAGATATCGTTCAGCTTAAGAGCAACATCATCCCCAAAGGTCTGGTCCCTTTGGAAAAACTTTTTGATAACAATGATGTGGCAAGAAGTCCGAAGATTATTGTAAATGAAGGGGATGTGGAGGATTGCAATATCGAAACTCTAGAAGATCCAAAGATCGTTAAGCTGTCCAGAAAGCTCCACCCTGAAGTGAAGGCAAGGTATGTAAATTTGATGAAAGAATTCCCTGATGTTTTTGCTTGGAGTTATGATGAGCTGAAAGTCTATGATACCAGTATAATCCAGCATGTCATCCCAATAAAGGAAGATCACAAACCCTTCAGGCAAAAATTGAGAAGAATAAACCTTTTGCTACTACCCTTGATAGAGAAAGAAATAAAGAAACTATTTGAAGCCAAAATCATAGTGTCCCTGAGATTTTCCAAATGGGTAGCAAATCTGGTACCAGTTAGAAAGAAGAGTGGAGAAATCAGGTTGTGTGTGGATTTCAGGAATATGAACAAAGTATCTCTAAAGGACAATTACCCACTACCCAAGATGGATCATATTTTACAGAAGGTGGTGGGCTCTCAGAAAATGTCGAT
>SNQJ01S0261049.1:0-12233 GCA_010110895.2 Picea sitchensis
GTGACTACCTCCTAGACTCATATACAGAATGACATTTCCATAAACAATGTTGGCCCAAAAGAACATCATAAACTTCAAGGGGAGAAACATCACATAATAAATCATCTTTGAATGGCTTAATGTCGTATTATAGGTGACATTTTTAGTTGATGCGAAGATCGCTTAGTTGACGGAGCCATATGATAGTGTAGGGCTACGGGTACGGTGTTGTTGGCAGGTCTAGTCGCTTGATGACCTCTGTTGAGATGAGGTTATTTTGTCTACCTCTATCAACGATGAAGTGAAATAGAACACCTTTCCCCCACATCTATGAATGAAAGAGTTGGTCGCCTTCCTCTGGCTCATGAGGTTCATCGAGCTGGATCTTGGTGGTAGCAGTGGTGGAAATGGGTTATGTGTCAATGATTTGTCTCCCCTTTTCTGGTTCTAACTCAGAGTCGAAACCTGCATATGATTTAGAGGCTTTTACCTCGGCCACCAATGACTTCTTTGAGTGGAAATCAACAGTGTTATGCCAGGGGCTCTTATGGAAGTCGCACTACTTCCCGACATATTTCTTCATCTTCCCAATATCCTTCTTTTCTTGAGGTTTCCCATATTTTCTTTTTCCTTTGTGTTGCGGGTTGGGACTGAACTTGCCCTTCTTTTTCTATGAGGGGTTCCCAGACCCAACTGTCACATATTTTGTTTAAGCTTCTGCTCAGTTTTGACAGCATATCGATAAGCCCCGCCCAAGGATGAGATGTCCAAAAAATCCATTTCCGTCTGGTTGTATCTATGCAGACTACTGTAGTACTTGAGCACCAGATGTCACACATAATATTTGATTCCCATCTTGGTGCACAAGGTATGGAAGAAGCTGGTGAACTCTGGCACAGTTTGGTCTCTTTCCTGCCACAGTCTGGTCCATCTTGTATACAAGTCGTCATAACTTCCAACAAGGTAGTATTTTTCCTTAATATCATCCATGAAGGAACCCCAAGTGGGTGCAAATACAAATAATGTGGATCCCTCTATTTTCTTTTTCTCACAGAAAGTCTCTGACCAATCTTTGACATGAGGGATGACCTCGAGGAGTGCCAATGTAATCTTTTCTCTATCAGAAAAGATGTGGACAAAAAAATACCCTTCTAGAAGGTTTAACCATTTATCTATGGCATATGCATCTATTTGACCTTCAAATATAAGAATATCAAAATTGATTTGTACCTTGAAGGGATCGGTGCCTCCGCTTGAGGTGAATGTGTCATTTGTCGACAACCTTCAAATTATTTATGCAAAGTTGTTCATAATCTCATTCCTCTGTCGCTCAAGGAATTCCTAGAGAAATGTTTTGAAAGGATATCCTGTCCCAACATCTTTCATTTCTCTTGTCATGGGTGGTTTATTGGGCATGTGAGAGCATTTTTCCTCAAGAGAAACAAGCTCGAGACCCAACTCTCTATACCCTGATCATGTTGGGGACATGGATTAAAAAAAATGGCAAGGAGCGGATTGCTCCGATACCACTAATATGGATTTAGGAGCGGAATGAAATGAAACCACAGATTTATAACATTAACATAGAGACACAGTGAACAATAACATAGATACAGTGAAACTTTCCTTCTATTAAATAAGAAATATGTTGAAAAGTGTAAAATGCAGACTGAAAACAAGCTTTCTAGAATGGTGGTAGCTTATCTTTGAGAAGAGATATGACGGATACACTCATTCGTAACAAGATAAGTACAATGAGGCTTTGAAGGCCTTTTACAATAAACATGAATTCCAAAACCCTAGACATCCAAAAACCTAACCCTAGGAGATGAAGCGTCAAAATTCATGTGGAGCCCGTTGGGGTAAGTTAGTACGTCAACTTCCCAGGGTTGTAACTTTTGCATATGATCTTGTTTTAGGGCACATGATATCTCGTTGGAAAGGCATTGATGAGGAGCTTCATTTAGGGTCTCAATTATACCCTTTGGCTATCATTGAGGTGCTTGATCACAAAAAAGTTACGTTTATGTTGTTGGAGATACTTCACACACACCTAGGATTTTGTTTTCCTAATGTTTTCCCTATGTTTATTATTTTTTATTCAGTCTCCTATAGTTTAGGCATAATATTCCTCTAGGATAATGTTCTCTTCAATTCACACTTCAGTTTGATCAGTTGAGTGGATTCTAGATGCCACATTGGGATTATCACCATGCAGCATTGGGATCATCACTAACTAATTCACAATATCCTAGGGATCATCACCATACTAGTGCATCACTCACAATTCCTTGATCTCCTCCTCACTTCACTCTGTTTCAGTCAGTTAACTAAAGACTAAGAGACTAGTTAACTCAGACTAGGTGGAAGTTCACTCTCGTAACTGCTTGAGAGACTAGACTAGGTGGAAATTTACTACCGTAACTATTGGTGTGTGTCCAGATCACTCTAGACCACTACTATGGCACCTTGGCTTATCTTCCAGTGTGCATTAGTTGAGTTATACAGGGCATATCATGTGTAAATTATCATTCATTCATTTTGTAAATGAGAATTCTTCCATTATTTCTCTCATGCTTCTCTTTTCTCATTTTTCTTTGTAAATTGTGTATGTCATTTGCTAACTAGATCTATTTTGTGCAAGTCCAACACATTTACATGGTATCAGATTCGATGGGTTGTTAGGGAAAAGACACACCAAATTGTTTTTCCAGGTACTGAAGATTGAAGACAACGGAAAAATGGAATTTCCAAAATAATTCATTCTTACACCGTATAACTTCTTTGCATGGAAGGAGAAGATGATAATGAATCTTCGAGCTAGAGGATTATATAGGTTAACCATGAACATGGAAACTGAACCAACATTATCCATAGAAAAATCCAAGTATCTAAATCGAATGGATGAAGCGTTTGGAACTATTTGCGGTCTCATTTCTCTTGAACTCCTCTTTCACATATCCTCCTATAAAACTCCCAATGAAGGTTGGAACACCATGGAAGGGATTTTTGGAAAATAGGATGAGATGAGGGGACACATGCTCGAGGTGGAATTGCTCACTTTGGATCCAAAAACCTTCGACAATGTCCAATATTTCTTTACCAAATATAAGAATTTTTTTCTGCAACTCAAGGCTTACGGGCTTGATAAATCTGAGGAGAAACAAATGGTTCTTACCATTCTCTCCAAACTTGGTCCATAATACTCACTATTTGTATCTACATTTCATTCAGTTAGTCTCACCACTGGATCCACCTAGACGATGCCCTCTCTTGAGGCCTTTATCGAGTCTCTGACACAAGAGTAGAACAAGCTCATCAATATGGGAAAAATCAAAGGACCAAAGGCACATGAAATTATTGTGAAAGATGTTAGCAGTCATCAATGTCATAAATCTAAAGACACAGACAAAAGGAAATCACTTGAAAATATAAAGAAGGAAGGGTACTCAAAACCCTTCAACGATGCCTCCAGATGGAAGAAAAGGGGAGAAATGCACTTACTTCCATAAAGTATTCCACCCAGAATCCACATGTATGTAGAAACAGATGGATCAAATGGCCCAAATACTTCAGCAAAAAAACCTTGGATATCGCATCCCCGAGGGTTCCAAGAAGAAGAAGCTAGAAGATTAGAATCTCAAGAAAGACAATTCTAGCCATGCTTTGATTGCCATCAACTCCTCTCTCGATGTTTGGATCATAGATTCAGGTGTATCACACCACATGGATTCCACAAAAGAATTATATTCTTCATTGGATGCATGCAAAGGTCCTCCTATTTTTATGGAGGAAAACTCTCCAGTCGAGGTCACCGGCAAAGGAAGAATTGAACTTACAAACGGAAGCTTCGAGAATGTGCTACATGTTCCCAAAATTTTCGTCAATCTTCTCTACGTGTATCAGATCACAAACTCTGGCACCAGAAAGAGATTCATATTCACACCTGATATAGCGGATATCTATGACATGTAAACCAATTCCATGGTTTCTACCAGTGAGGTAAATCATCAATCTCGACTCTACACATTTTCTGAATTTATTGAACTAGATTTTGCATTACTACTTACCCATGTTGATGAAAGCAGTAGGATATGGCACGAAAGATTTGGGAATTTAAATTTCAAATATATGCAATAGCTTAGCAAGCAGGGAATGGTTGATGTTCTATCTTATATCCACTTCTCCAAAGGAATTTGTGAGGGATGTGTTCTTGGAAAACACCCTCAAGAGAAATTCGACAAAGGAAAGACTCAGAAGGATTCCTTTCCTTTAGATCTGATCCATGGTGACCTCATGGGCCTTTTCCGCATCCATCAATCAATAAAGTAAGGTACGTGCTCATTTTTGTTGATGATTTCTCACATTTCACATGGATTTTTTTTCTCATGAAAAAATCAGAGGTCTTTCAACACCTTAAAGATTTCAAAGCCCTTGTTGAGACACAGTCAGGAAATAAAATCAAAGTCCTTCGAACAGATAATGGGGGAGAGTATGTAAACCATTAGATAAAGAATCTTTGTCATGAGGTAGGGATTCAGTTGCAGCACACAGTTCCCTATACTCTGCAGCAAAACAGAGTTGTTGAGCGGAAAAATAGATCTCTAAAAGAGATGGCATCTTGGAGAGTACATGCAAAGTCACTTCCACATAGATTATGGGTTGAATCATTTAATTTTCCAAACTACATCCAAAATAGATATCCCCATAGATGTGTCAATGATAAGACCCCCTACGAGGCTTGGAGTATCCTCAAACCGGAAGTGACCCACTTCTGTATTTTTGGTTCATGTGCATGGGCAAGGATCCCCTCTAAGAAGAGGAAGGAACTTGATCCACACGGTGTATCTTTGTTGGATACCCCGACGGTGTGAAGGGATACATACTCATTGATATTTCCTCATACCATCTCATCATTGAGTGAAGTGTCCAATTCGATAAAAGTGTCTCGCATGTACCTCAACAGCCGCATGCAGACACTTTTGTTCTTCCACCTATCAAAGATGATGAGCATGCACAAGCCGACTCTTCTTCATATGAGAGTTTTGATTTAGAGGAGTCATATGATTTAGATACAGAGTCAGTACATTCAGATGCAGATTCACTGCATGCAAATGCAGATGCAGATCCAGAGTATAGGCCCAAGTGGGCCAAGACTACTCTTTAGGATGCAGGAGATCTTGTTAGGGATCCAGCTGATACTAGGAGGACTTGATATGATTTCAGGGAGATTCCTCTTGCACTCACTTCCACTGAATTGATACCACCCACGCATATTTTCTTGTTTTAGTCTTTAGATCCATAGTCCTATGGCAAGGTTGTTGGAAATCCCTTTTGGGAATTCGTCATGCAGGAGGAGTACAACTCCCTCCTCGAGAACTAGACTTGGGATATGGTTCTTGTTGGCCATTAGTTATGGAAGGAAGTGAAGAACAAGGAAGGAAAGGTAAAAATCGAGCTTCGTGGGAGACATAGTAACTGTCACTGAGTCAAAGTGAGAAAAAGAGCAGGAAAGATGGAGCGAAGTGAGGAAAAGCAAGTCATTGGACGAGGAGATCAGGAATGACAGATCAACAAGGAAGAAGGATCGTAGACAACTCAACAAGCAGAGAAAGCCATCATTGGATGATTTGGATCACCGCGCGATGAAGAAGGAAAGACAGGCTGGCGAAGCCCAGAAAAAGTGGGTCACGTTGACCTAGGGTTTTAGACACCTAGGGTTTTGGTATCTAGGGTTTTGGCACCTAGGTTTCGACCTAAGGTTGTCGGTGAGGAATTGTAATGTATAAATAAAGGTCAAGAGGACCTGGGTGGGGTTGTTGTTGGTCATTGTGTATTGTTATGATACTGTTGTTATAACTCTATTGTGGAGGGAGAGGATCGTATTGTGAGATCTTCAGCTGTGTGTGAAGGTCAAGTCTTGCAGCTGGGTGCACAGGAAGGGGAGAGAAAGAGAGAGAAGAAAGAAGATTTTCTAGTTGAGAGCGTAGATAAGAACTGTATGCTTTACCTTAATAAATCATAAGCATAGTTTTGTGGACGTACCCCTAGAGAGAGGGTGAATCAAGTATATTTTGTGTCATATGTGTGATTGATGGTTGGATCTTTGTCATTGTTATATTGTTATTTATAGCCTTATGTTAGATCAAATCTATAGTTGCGCAGGATAGACCTAGTTGATAAGTGATATATGAAGGTTGTATTTTTGTTGTGATAGATCCACTTGATATTCCCCTGATTGTAGACACTCTTGTCCTGCAACCCCCCTCTTAGCTGCTTCAGGTGAGACTGCATCTACTTTGTAGGTGTTGCCGAAAGGGCCAGTAGCTAGGGATTGTTGGTGCTCTCTTGGAGTGAACCTCGGGTCTTCCCCTGTGCCAACAAATTGTTCCATTGCTGGGACATGAATCTGTGTAAGGGAATGTCAAGGTGGTTCCCATCAAAGACAAAGATTCAGAAGTGGATAGAGGATCAAGAGAGGGACTTCGTTGAAGCCCAAAACAAGAACCCTAAGCTAAGTACTGAAGGTTGGCTGCAGAGACACATCTTCACTGATATTCACGAGATATTCTTTGGAGGAATCCATCAAGAGCTATATGAGTATTTATCTAGGTTAGCCGATACCCAATTCGATATCAGATCTAGACTTCCTATGGTCTGGACGTCAGAGTTGATTAAGAAGCTTAAGAGAGTCGACAATGATGTATCAAGGGATGTAGATCATTGGTTCGATAGTACCATTGGAGGGTATATCACCAAATTTGTTGTTGACAGAATAGAATCATATAGCCAAGCTGAGAGATACTTCTTCAAAGGACCCAAAGAATTTTTTTTACAATTTCTAAAGCTAAGAATCAAGATGTTGTTGCATGAAAATAACGTCTTAAAGATACAATAGATTGGTTGGATCCGAAAAGGCTAATGTTCAACAATTTGGACAACGACAACGACATAGAAGCTGGACATACGCACAGTGGGAAAGTAGTTCGAGGGGTTCACCTTGAGAACCTGTTCAAGCAAAACTACATAGACGAGGGTTTCTACAGTGGAGAAGAGGCAAATCTAATAGATGAAGAACGTTCAAAACCCACCAGAGAAGAAGAAGAGGAAGCTAAATAACTTTTCCAGAATGAGCCAGAAACATCTGGAACCTCGTAGACCACTAAAGTAAGTAATATCAATCCTTATGTTATTTCAGAAATGCTAAGTAATCATAATATTCTGAATCACTAGAGTCTGCAGACTACTACTAGTAGTAGTTCAGCATCTACTCAAACAGGAAACCTAGGCACCTCTATGGCAGACAAGATGAAGCTCCCTATCTTTAAAGGAGATGGATCTAAAGATCCTAATCAGAACTGGTTCCTATGTGAGGTCGTATGGAACATTAAAAATATTACCGATGAAGTTGTTAAAAGAAACCAATTTAGCACTACATTGAGGGATCACACACTAAGCTGGTACATGAAGCTTGTCCAAGGACTTGTGCAGCCTAAGCCACTAAATGAGGTCAAGAATGTGTTGGTTGCAAATTTTAAAAAACCTAAGTCGGAGTCACAGTGTATTACTAAGCTAAAGGAGATCAAATAGAAGGTAGTCGAACCTGTTTGGGAGTTCGATCAGAGATTCAAGACCCTAACATGCCGATTGACTTTAAAGATCTCAGATGAGAAAAACAAAGAATTGTTTATCATTTCTCTTTTACCACACATCAGATTTCCCCTGATGTAGTAGAAGATTACATCGCAGGCGAAATCTTTGGAGATCACCTTGAAGCCTGAATCATCACCTATGGGAGAATCTAGCTCAGGCATGAGCCAGATCTTGAGCCAGCTGACTAGTTTGTCTCTGCAGGTTGAGGACATGAAGAAGGACAAGGGGAAGGACAAAAGAGAATATATTTGGTGTGTAAGATGCATATCCGAAGGTCATGATAAAGAACAATGTCCCCTGTTTCATGAATATTTGGCCTCAGGAGCATTGAGCCCCTTGAAGCAAGTTAACCTTCCCTGGTGCGAAGTATTATATGAAGAATTATGTTCAGACACCCACAAACTTGTACTGAACATTCTGTAAGTCCGTAGGGCATGATGATAAAGATTGTATGTCTTTTGACCTGATGCACGAAAGATAAAGAAACATATACAAGATCAAAGGCGAAGTACACCAAGAAGGAAACAATACATAGTATAATTATCCAGGAAGAGGAAGTTTCAATCCTCGTGGTGGATGCAGAGGATGAGGATGAGGACGAGGTATGGGTCAAGGCCGAGGGAAAATAATCGGTTACAACTGCATGAAGCCAGGACATTTAGCGAGGGACTACGAGAACCCTTGCACAACCTGTAGTTATTACAATTCCTTCTAGCATGTCATTGAGGATTACCCTTTGCTACTAGCAAAGCTTCAAGAAAGATGAGGACCTCAACAAAACCTGCAAGTGAAACTGATATATGTTGAACCTCGTGGAGCAGACCCTAGAGTTGTTGTTATCACTCTAGGAGGCACTGCTACAGGAGAAGACAAAGCGGCCCAAGGAAAGACTGCAGACGACCACGGAGTCAGGAAAGATACAGAGAAGACCCCAACGTTCAATGCTAAGAAAGAAAGACAGATATTTGAGGAGGCAAGAAAAGAGTTCAAAGGAGATCAAGGGTATTCATCAAAGAAACAACCATAAATCCAAGAATATGGCATGCCTCGGGCATTTTATCAGTCTACGTCGCCAACAGAAGGAAAAGAGGTAATAAAACTCATGGATTTTTTGTGCACTTGTGTTAAGTTGATTCAAGATAAAAGCCCTGTACAAGAATTACAAGATTTAATCAAGCAGTATGAGCTAGGAAAGATAGACTCCTTATTGAATAGGGAAGTACACCAAATCGGGAAAAGGAGAAGGACAAATAAATAATTACACCTGAATGCTCAAATAGGAGAATATGATATAGACTATGTGGTCCTCAACTTAGGGTCGAAGGTCAATGTCATGACGAAGCAAACCTGGGCACTGATGGGAAAACCAAAGTTGATCTAGTCCCCTATCAGGATTATAATGGCTAATCAACAAGTTGTCAGCCCATTTGGACGATTGGAGCATGTCCTTGTGGACATCGATGGAGTTAGAACCTTTGCATATTTTGAAGTAATTGAAATTGTTGATGACATCTACCCTTATCCTGCATTATTAGGAATTGATGGGGCCTTCAACAATTCTACTGTTTTTTATCTAAAGAAGAGGCATATGACATTTGAAATAGATGGCCTTAGGGTCATTGCACATTTATATCCATATGAGGGTCCTCCATACACAGAGCCTATTAGAGAAGAAGACCAGGCATACGAACTGGAAAACATCTACAAACTAACAGCCAGATAGCAGGATTATATCAATCCTACAGCCGATGGGAATCTGAGCTGGTGAAGAGACATCACATGTTCATCAGACTCAGAATAAGTGTTGGATAACTGGTAGAACCAGATGTATGAAGTCTCTACCAGAAGATGTGCTAGACTAACCAGAGAGGTTCACTGGATCAGCACAACAGTGATTAACTTACCCACATTTGATGGGTTGAACTCTTTAGAAAAATTCTTATCAAAGTTTGAGACAAGTGTACCAACACAACAGAGGTTGTTGGCAATGGATGAGGCCATGAAAGCCACACCAGTAAGATGGTGGGGGACGCACAAAGGAAACATCACAGACTGGACATAATGTCGAACTTTGATGACATTGTGGTTCTCGGGACAAGTAGGAAGTTGCAAAGTGGGGTACATGGGTTGAAGTATCCCAAAGGACCATGTGTGAAGTTGTGAAGAGGCCTGGAGTGACATTCCTCAAGAACAATGGGTGCACAAATTCATTAACACGCTGGACACTATCCCTATCAACTGGTACCTTCAAGCGGAGTTGCGCCTCATCACTTCAGATTGGGAAGGTATAATCCAGAATTTTGTAACCACCTTTTTGTTTGAAAGTGAATTTCCTTCAGTAGACCAAGCATTACAGATTTTGAGACAGAAAGTATTTAAGGAGGCATCTGGCCTCCCTTTGGAGCAATAATATGATGAATGGACCGTGCCATTCCATATATTGCAAGGATGTTACAACATTAATGCCGATGAAGATGATGATCTGAGGAAGGTAAAAATCGTTGAGACAAAAGGCCATAGAAATGTGGAAGGACCAATAGTTGATCTTCCATTCATAGGACAGCTGATCAAAATAAAGAAAGTCAATATTGAGACAGAGGAGACACCGAAGCTTGCCAATGTCGGAGATTATTGGGATGTTGCTACCATTGACAAGATTACAGATTTATTGCACGAATATCACTACTTGTTCCTAACAAAGTTCACTGATATGAAGGGAATCAAAGGTCCTATGGGTGAGATGAGAATACCTTTGAAACCAGATGTGAAGCCAATCAAGCAAAGACCTTACAGACTGAACCCAAAATACAAGGAAAAAGTGAAGATCAAGCTTGACAGAATGCTAGAAGCAGGGATTATTGAACCTATTGAAGAGTCGGAGTGGATCATCCCTATGGTGGTACAAGAAAAGAAGACAAGAGAAATCAAGATCTGTGTGGACCTCAAAAAGTTGAATGATGCCTGCTTGCATGAACCTTTCCCTACACCATTCACAGACGAAGTGTTGGATAACGTGGGAGGCCAAGAAGTATATTCTTTTACAGACGGCTTTTTGGGATACCATTAGATCCACATTGCCAAGGAGGACCATCATAAGACTATGTTTTCCATAGAGTGGGGATCCTACCAATATACAGTAATGTCATTTGGATTGAATAATTCCCCAGCCATCTTTTCCAGGGTGGTGGTCGAAGCGTTCAAAGAATTTTTGCATAAATTTTTACAAGCATACTATGATGACTGGACTATTTTTAGTTTGTTGAAAAATCATATTAAATATCTAAGGCTAATGTTGGACAAATGCAGGCAGTGTCAAATTGCTTTGAATCTGAAGAAATGCTTCTTCTTCTCACCATTTGGAGTGTTATTAGGTCATATTGTATGCAAGCACGGATTGTTGGTTGACCCATATAATATTGCAAGTATAGTTGATTTGCCACCTCCTACTTCAGTCAAACAATTGCGCATTGCACTAGGCCATACTGGATATTACAAGAAATTTATCAAAGGATATGCCCAAATTATAGCACCAATGGAGAAGCTGATAAAGAAGGACTTCCAGTATGAGTGGACAGATGAATGTCAACAGAGCTTCGACACGCTGAAACAGAAGATGGTTACAGTGCCCATTCTGGTTTTTCTAGATTGGAGCAAAGAATTCCATGTGCATGTCGATGCATCTTCTCTTGCATTAGGAGTAGTACTAGCACAACCTGGAGAAGGGGATATTGATCATCCATTAGCATTTGCCAGCAGGAAGCTATCCACATATGAAGTTAATTACACCACTACAGAGAGAGAGGGGCTAGCCATGGTGTATGCACTGCAAAAATTTCACCACTACTTGTTGGGAGGACACTTTAAAATGTTTACTGATCACTCCACGCTTAAGTACCTAGTCAATAAGCCAGTGTTGGGGGGGCGAATATGTAGAAGGCTTCTGCTATTTCAAGAATATGATTTTGAGATCATAGTTAAGCCAGGAAGAATGAACAAGGGCCCAGACCACTTATGAAGGTTGGAACATGGCGAAGAACCTACCAGTTTGGAGGATACATTACCAGATGCACAATTGCTCTCCATTAGAAAGATTGATGACCACTTCACAGACATAGTCCAGTTCCTGTCAACAGGAATGGCTCCAAGTGAGTATACAATTCCTCAAAAGAAACAACTAGTGGTGCGTGCTGCAGACTTTTCACTTATAGTTGGACAACTGTACAAAATGGGACCAGATGAAATATTAAGGAGGTGTTTTATGGAGACAGAGAAACCACTAATCCTTGCAGAATCTCATGAAGGCATCGCAGGAGGACATTACGCAGGGAAAGCAACTGCGTAGAAGGTTCTGTGAGCTGGACTTTAGTGGCCTACGTTACACAGAGATACTAAAGAGTATGCCAGAGCATGTGATGTATGCCAGAGAATTGGAAAACCATCCCGAAGAGATGAAATTATATTAGCACCGCAGATGAACCTACAAGCATTTGAAAAGTGGTCCATTGACTTCATGGGACCTATACACCCCCCAGGAAAGTGCACATGAGCAAGGTACATTATTACTGTGACAAAATACTTAACCCGATGGGTCGAAGCCAGAG
>SNQJ01S0261050.1:0-12233 GCA_010110895.2 Picea sitchensis
TGAGCTTAGGCTTTACCAAGAGTAAAGCAGACTCAAATCTCTACTTCAAAATTATGGATAATGAACCAGTAATATTACTACTGTATGTGGATGACTTATTCTTAATTGGAGAAGAAAATCTCATCGCTGAATGTAAGAAGAGACTTGTCGCAGAATTTGAAATGAAAGACCTTAGTCTAATGCATTACTTCTTAGGCATTGAGGTATGGCAGAGTCCAGAAAGAATCTTCCTTAACCAAGGGAAGTACATGGTGGAAATCTTAAAGAGATTCGACATGCTAGAATGCAAGCCCATGAATACACCCATGGAAGCGAAGCTGACGCTGCTGGTCGATACTTCGTTGGACTTGATAGATGCCACACTGTAAAGACAGATTATTGGATCGTTGATGTACCTGACAAACACTAGACCAGACATATGTTTTGCAGTGAACACCTTGAGTCAGTTTCTGGTAAAGCCCAGACATGTTCACCTAGTGGCTTCAAAACATGTGATGAGGTACCTTAAAGGTACAATGGATTATGGTCTCAACTATGATGGAGATCATGACTTCACATTGACTAGATATACTGATGCAGATTGGGTAGGAAGTGTTGCAGACAGAAAAATCACTTCCGGATGTTGTTTCAGTTTGGGATCATCTATGATCTCGTGGCAGAGTAGGAAGCAATCCAGTATTTCTCTCAGCACAGCAAAAGAAGAGTACATTGCCACATGTTCTGCTAGTTGCGAAGCTATATGGCTTTGAAATTTGTTGACTGGCCTATTTGACTTGGAGATGAGAGCAACTGTGATTCTATGTGACAACCAGAGCTGCATAAAGATGACAGAGAATCCTGTATTCCATGACAGGTCGAAGCACATAGAAATCTGCTATCATTTCATCCGCAACATGGTATAGAGAGGAGCCTTGAAGCTCCAGTACATTAGCACAGATAAACAGGTTGTTGATGTGTTGACCAAACCTCTATCTCGTGTAAAGTTTGAACACTTTCGAGATAATCTTGGTATAGTCCGAAAGGACCCTCCCTGAAAGGGGGAGTATATATATTCATTCCTTGCTTCTGATCTCGCTGTTAGATGTAAAGCAATATGAGTCATTGCTTCTAACCTTGTTGTTAGACGTAAAGCATGACGATGTGTGTTCCTTGCTTCTGACCTAGTTGTTAGACGTAAAGCAAGATGATTCCTTGCTTCTGACCTCATTGTTAGACGTAAAGCAAGATGATGATGATTCCTCGCTTCTGACCTCATTGTTAGACGTAAAGCGAGTTGATGTGTGATTCCTTGCTTCTGACCTAGTTGTTAGACGTAAAGCAAGATGATTCCTCGCTTCTAACCTCGTTGTTAGACATAAAGAGAGATGTTGATGTGTTCCTTGCTTCTGACCTAGTTGTTAGACGTAAAGCAAGATGATTCCTTTCTTCTGACCTTGTTGTTAGATGTAAAGCAATATGTGACTGACACTGAGCTACCATCTTATCAACTGTGACATTGAGCGAGTGTAGTATTGTGATGTGCCATCCTAGTGTTGTGATGAGGTAACATTTTTTTATTGATACATATTGATGCAGATGATGATGGCATTCTTTCAAGAATGATGATGCTGTCAATGAAGAAAACTTTCGATGACTTGTAAATATGCTAGCCAATGTTTCAAGATGATATTGATGATATTGTCCTCCTGATGCCACTGATGATGCAGACCTCTCTCGCCTGATGCTGTTGAAGAAGACCCTTCTTGTTAAGGGGGAGTGTTTAAATAATGTAACTGCGAAGAGTATTCTTATTATTATTATTATTATTATTTTATTCATAGGATTAATCCCCATTGTGGATTAATCATGCCAGTAATTGTATTAGGACCAAATCCCCTTTTGTGGATTGGTCATCGGACAATTGTAATAGGCAGAATAAGAAGTCGGCCCCAACAGTGATTATTGAGACCCAGAATTAAATTAAAGGTGGGTTTACCCACCCAGAGTGAGAGGTCAGCCCTGCCAGTGAAGACCTTTCACACATGCCAGTCTTGTATATATAGGGAGGCTAGCGCCTCACTTTATCACACAACTCACTTGCTCATTTTCTTAAGAGGAAAGCTCCAATTACCAGTTGGAGAGAGGAGAAGAAGAGTGACACATCTTTTGGGAGGACTATCTGTATTGGTTTGAGTTATCTCTTGAACATTGTATTGGCAATTTATGATAAGGAAGTTTTTGTTGGGTTTTCTTCCCCTAGAGGGTTTCCCAGGATAAATGTTGTGTCTCTTGTGAATGTGTATTTCTCAGTGATCTTGTTCTTATGATGCTCTTATCTATTGAAATGCAAAGAACTATAATAATGGCATAAACATTAACAATTTGCATGTATTAACTTTAGTTGGCATTATTTAGAGGCCCATGTACATCTCTATTGTCATATTTTATGGGACAATAAATACAAGAGGTCATATACAAACATTTGTGACTTTTTCTTAGTACAATTGTATTACCTCATTTTCTATAGAGAATGCCCTAGATTACCTGATGATGCAAAGAAGATTATAATTCATATCGGTAATTGGTATGTGCAACAAGACCTAACTCACATAAGGATTTATGGTGCAACTACAACACCTCATATTTTGTTCGAGTATGTACCAAATAGGCCTTTTGTGGGTGAAACATCCTATCATACATTTCTACAAGGATTAAATGCTTCATTATTAAAAGAATAAAATAAAAATATCTTTATCCATTTTGGTTTCAAGCTAAGTCATCATTTTATAAAAGACCCCAAGAACGCAAGGCAAGAAGCATCCAGTCATATTGAGTACAGATTCATGCTTGGGAAATTTAGAAGGCATGACCCCAAAGGCTCGGTGGCTAAGTACAATGATTTAATATCTTTAACTTAGCCATATAGTCATGAGTGATGGGAAGATGAATATTATTTGAAAATTCTCATGATTGGGATTAGCTATTGTGAGAGTTAAAAGAGAAGTGGAAGAATCTAGAAGGATGGAAGAAATTAGGTTGAAAGAAGAAGCAGAGTTTAAGGTTATTCAAGATGAGAAGGTGAGGCTACAACAAGAGAAAGAATTCTAGAGGAAAATTGAAGAGGAGTTGAGAATATAACAAGAAGAAATTGTCGCTCAAGCATAATTGAAAACAAGGAGGAAGGTTGTTGAAGTAGAACAAAGAAAGAAGTATTTGCAAGAAACGAAGAAGAAACGATGAGAAAGGGATTAATTAGAAAGGAAGTCGGTCAAAGAGAAGGCTTAGCAAGAATAAGAGACTAGGAAGAAAGAATAAGAATAGTAACATCATAATGTTGGGGAACAAAAAAGACAAGATGAGGAAAAGCTAGAATTCAAAGCAAAGAAGAAACAAGAAGAAGAAGTAGAAAAATAAAGGTTTTGCTAGAGGAAGCTACAAAGAAACAATGTTATTTTGGGAGTACAACAAAGAAGAAACCAAAACAACAATAATATCATCAGTCTACCAAGCTACCCAGTGAAGTCATTGATTTGACTAAGGATAACAAAGTTGTTCATAGATCGGATGATAAGGATAAGGAATATGCTTCTAAGTCAAGTAATCAGGTTGAATAAGTTGCTCCTATAACAATTGATCAAGTTTAGAAGTTGGAGAAGGAGAAAGCAATTGGAAAGGGAAAATAACTAGAAATGGAAAAATTGTATACCTCTAGAAGTCTAAAAAGTATTACATCATGGGGTGACTATCCAATTCCAGATCCCCTGGAGAAACTTGTCAATTTAGAGTCTATTTCCTATAATTGTCGAAGATAAACCATTTTCAAATGAACAAGGAAGAGTATGAGGGTAGATATAGATATTGTTGTGTTATGCACTGTAGAAGAAACTCTTCTGGAACTTAAAAGAGAAAAAATTAGTGAGTTGATTTCTATCAAAGTAGCAATTTCACACTCTACTATTAACAGAGCCAAATATGATGAGAGTGAAGTAGAGAGCACGAGGATAGAAATTGCATTCCTAAAAGACCAAGTAAATTACCATAAAGGATCCCATGATACTATTACAAAATTCATAGAGGATATTTTGGATGAGGATAGAAGCATGACCAGGTTAAGAAGGATTTTATAGCCAAGGTGTTAGAGCTTCAAGAAGAAACTCTATAGTTGTCAGTATTTCATAAAGAAACTTAGAGGTGGAATGAGAAGCAAGCTAAGATATAGGATCACATTGATTACATCAAATAAATTTAGAAAGCCCATGGAGAAGAATATCATGGCATCAAGCTTCTAACTGAGGAGGGATTAGCTAGAATGAAACGTTCAATGAAAAATTGGGGAGAATTGGCCGAGGTGTCATAGAACCAAGTTAGTGATAAGTGATTGGCATGCCTAAAAGTGTTGAATTTTATAGATGACACCATGTCTAAAAGTTGTCTACCTAGTTTCGTTCAGCCTAAGTAATTTTGGTCAACATAAGAGGTATTAGCCAATTTCAAATAGATAGATGATAAAGGAGATGCTAACATCAGATGTATAACTTCACTAGAGCACGACCATGTTCAAACATATCTTATTGGTGAAGTTACGACAACAACTAGAGTAAATTCAGCAGTTCTTAAATTAGAAAAATATATTAAGTGTTTCATGCATGAAAATGAAAGTCTCGATTTACCAATGGATCAACACACATTCCCTCACTTGTGTTTATGTGAAGAATTAATTTGAGCACTGTGAAAGATATGATGCTAAACACACACTCATTGAATTTCCCAGTCAACCAGAGTCATAGTGGCATGCAATATTTTTTTGCTTTTCTATTTTTTGGTTTATATTATTTTTAATATGTAATTTTCCTATAAATAAAAGGATCAACCTCTAGGAAAGTATATTTTTTCTTTGTGCAATTTTGTAAGGATTGTAGCTGCAAATTACTTGAAATCTTAATTTAGAAAATATGTTTGGCATCGAGACATTTTGGTTTTCTAAATTTATGTGAATCCATTCATTATCATGGATTACTCTAATATTGGTTTAATGTCACAGGTGCCTAGTAAGAATTTCAACATTGTTAATTTATCATATATGGTTGAATGATTTAATGGATATTTTCAGTGAAGATTATTTGTTTTATTATTCTATTCTTATTTTCCATTATATTGTATATGAAATACTTCGAAATTATTTATGATTATTTCTACAGTTTTGGTTTTACTCCTTTCTAGAATTAATTGGTTTGTTTTTCCTTAATATTATCTAGCAGTAATAAGTTCTCCTTAGAATTATTTATTAAGGAATTAAAAGCTATAGATAGTATTCATTGAATATTTCCATAGGTTACCCTAGGTGATACATTTCTTCACACTCATTAGACTAATTTATTTCATGCATTAATTCTTATAAAACTATAAAACATAAAAACAATGGAAAGAAACTTTGAAACAACCTTTAAATACCATTGAATAGTTATCAAACCATTAACCTGAATGATGATTCTATACCAAGCATGGAAGAGTCTTATTGGGCCTCATCCTTTCCTTGGTTTTAATCCCTACTATTGAGAATTGGGAATCCATCCCCCTCAATAGATCTGAGATTTCAAGTCTACATTGAGAATTGACATTCAAAAGAGGTGTCGAATCCTCCCACTGCAATAGCATGCACCTCAATTAGAGGTAACTATTCTCAAACCTTGAAAGATTGGTTAATTTGAATAGTTAAAAGGGACATGATGGTTCAATTAACTTTATTTGTAAATTAACCTTACATGCCCTAATTTTTCTTTACTAACATGCATAAATTTATATATGGCTTCCAAGGGATGCATAAAGAGGAAGATATGTCTTGAGTTAAGACCAGTTGTATTTCAATATAAATAGTTAATTGAAATACTTGAATACCCCGAGGAAATAGTACAATAACCAAGAATACAGCCATAATATAAGAAGAAGAAGAAGCAAGGAAAAAAACCCAAGAAAATGTTGAAGCTAAAAGAAAGAGGGATGATATTGAAGCAAACAAGATTAGAAGAATAGGTTATATATTATAAATCCAACAATTATCAAGTTTCTCAATTCATTGACTATGCCTTTAGGGTACAAAATGAACTGAACATTATGGAGAGAGAATTCTATAATAGAGAAAAACATTTATAGGCACAAGGGAAATATATAATAGAGGTCATGAAATATGTTCAAGCATGGGAACTGGAGTACCAACAAGTTCAGTTACAGTTTGACCGAGTGAAAGACTGGCAGTTTTGAATAGAAAAAGTTATTTCTAAAGTTTTTTTTTTCCCTTCAGAGGGCCTAGAAGAAATGTATTTTGTTTTGAAATACCAGAAGAAAATAGCTCATGGCGCCCTCCAAGAGATTACACATGAATTCAATGACTCTGCTATGATATGTTAGCTCATAGCGAATATAGCAAACAATTGTTACTTCCCTTCTTTTGGACCTAGAAATATTTTTTTTCCATAACCATAGGTGCCTAAATATTTGGAAAGTTATGTTCGCACTGTTAGAAAAGATATCAAAGCTCTACCCAAGGTTAATGAAGTAGCCAATTGAAATTTTATTAATGCTCCTACCAGGCACATGAAACTAATCAAGCATATAATGCTTAACAGATAAATGGGAGAAAAATTAATAAGGCTAAGTATTACATCATATAGAGCCTTCCCTAAGAAACATAATTTTCCTCATGGTGACGCACTCAGTCAAACTTTTGAGGCGTGGATGACCTTTACAAAAAATGGAGAAGAGACAAGGAGATTCCTTGAGCTAAGTAGAGTGTTATCCTAGAGAAGACGATTCAAACAACCAGAAAGGTAATTCAAATAACCAAGTAAAAGGTCAAAATGATCAAAGGGAATTGAATCCTCATATGTGTTATCACATATGTTTGTAAGGGGGTGCTTTTTCTCTTCAGAATGGACACCATGGCGATCAAATGACAAGAAGCGGGTCAAAACCCACTTATGCTAAGTTTTTATGACTGGGCGTATTATATTAAGAGGTGCGTAGGTATGGGTGGCCGAGATCTGCGTGCTTAGATCTACTACGCAGGATCCATATCAGACCCCCCCCCCCAACAATGTTCTACCTTTAACAGGAGGGGGGGGGTTCGATAAGCAGTTTCCCCGCACGGGTCCCCCACTATCGTGGCATGTTCTCATGAAATCGAACACCCCTACACTAAACCACTAACCACCTATGCCCCCCTTTGAGTAGACCACTTACCGCCTCCACTTACCACCCTTGCCTCCTGCTAATGCTTGTCTTCCACTCGCATGTCCCCTCTCTCTCATTATGTCATCACCACTCCTCACTCTATCCCTGCCTACCATGTGTATCCCACTCCTGCTTCATGTCACATTCCCTTTCTGCCTCCGCCTCTCATCTCTCACCATCTGTCTCCCATGTCACCTCCACCTATATGGTTGTCCCAACTTTCCCTCTGCCACCACACCCTCTTTCCTCACCACAACACCACCTCATCCTTCCACCTGTTCGTCGAGCATGTGTCATGTCCTGCTGAACCTGTATCAATCGCCTTGCCCATTCCTCCTCGTCAGCATCCACATTCGCATGTCTGTCTTCCCCGCATGCATCCAACAAAGTGCAGATGGTGAAGGAAAGGCCGCCACGTCTTTAAGCACAGGCATTGGCTCTGCTCACTCAGATCCTGATGAAGCAGTTAATGTAAACATGGAAGATGGGTGAGACATCCTCTCCTTCCATAAATAGAAGGCCAGAAAGGGACAAAACGCATAGGCAGGTTGTTTGTCCGAACTGATAGAGATCACGTCTAATAGAAGATTGCATGGACAGTCTGACCAAAGTCTGCATGAGCAGCCTAACAGAGAGACTCATCAACGCAAAGCCTTGAATACATGACATGATTGTGTTTTAGGTGTCAGAGCCAGTTCTGAGTATATGTAGGCATTTTTTCCATTTTGTTAGGGGGATGGTTGACCTAGGCTCACATATTGTAAAGTTTTGATGAAGCACTAGTTCTTCTGGTTATGCATTTTCATTTGAGACTTCTTGTTTAATGAAAGTCAACTTCTTTCCATCTCTTTGTAAACATTGTGCTAAGACCCTCGGAATTGGAGGATCCAGTTGAGGGTGGTTGTGTTGTTGTGATGAAGGTTTTATCACTGCAATATTATCACCAGTTTTAATCAGTTTCTTGTGTTGTCTTATTTCCTTCTTACACTGAGTAGCTCGGAATTGGAGGATCCAGTCGAGATGTTACAGTAGCATTGTGATGTAGGTTTGATCACTGTGTTGATGTAAATGTGTTATCTAGGCACATTTCAGTGTCTTGTATTTCTTCTCCAAGCTGTTGGAAGGCCTGAAGCCCATAGCAGTCTTATTTACCATTCTCACCAAGTCTTCCCTCTGCTCATTTTAAACTCAACTTACTGACGGAAGTTAGATCAAGACCTCACATGCTTATTCTTTGTCTGGTTCAAGATTCTGAGTTAAAGCGATATTCTCTTGGGTTTGCACCCATTCGACCACCCTTTTTCATTCATTGTGACATATAAAACTGATGGGTAATGGGCTTACCTCTGCTGCAATCCAGAGGTGACTTCTAGTGCTAACATTTCTGGCGTCATTTCCAGGGACGAAGTTGAAGATTTTCCCTGGGATTGAACGACAACGATCTTCTGATTCTAATGGTGTGTCAAATACCAAAACCATTGAGATTGCTACTGTGCACCTGGCGACTCCATTGTGATGACTCCACTGGTCTGACCCCATTGTTTCAGCTGGCTCCGAAAGGCAGACACACGTGGTCTCATCCACAACTACCTCTAACTATGCTTGAAGTTGATCCACAAAAAAATATTAGAAAGGGAAAGGCCCTTCGAGAAGGTACTTCTACTGTTGAACCAGGTATTTTTGATGATTTTCACTGTCCTCCTGTAGAAACTCCAATATCTACTTCTCATTTTCCTATTACACCATCTGTTGGAGTTTCCCGAAGTTTAAAGTTTGGGAGTGTTCCTATTGAATTCTCCCTTCTTGGGCTTGGATTGGAGGGAGAAATCCTTGTCACTCCTTTTTCCCCTGAAGTTGTACCATGGTTTAGGCCCAAGACTTTAGAAGATTTTCCCACTCCGGGATTTACCACCCCTCCTCCTATTAGAGTTACTAGTTTTACAGAAAGATAAGCCTTTGCTCCCTCGAGCCCTATGACCTTTTATCCAAATCCTCTGTTGTTTTCCTTTCCTCCCGGAAGTTCAGTTCCAGTCTCCCCTATTCGAACCCCATCTCCTCCTGGTTCTCCTCCTATTTACACTCCAATGGCAGGAGCTAATCCACCCAGAAACAGAATGGATGCTATAGTAGCTGCCAAATATGCTCCTCTCATTTTACCTTAGCCTTTAGATGCTCTCCCTGCTGGAGATTACCTAAAATACATGCCCAAGTTCACCAGAGAAGAAGACATAACTGTTGAAGAACACCTTGGTTCCTGTTAATATTATGGTAGTTGCGGGATGTATTTACCTCCACGTGTAAACCTGATGAGAATAGAAGACTCTGGAAAGAAAGAGAAAACCCTAATGAGTTGGCTAATAACCATAGAAGTCTTGTTGGCTCAAGAAGATAGTTTATATTGGGTGATTAGCCTCCAAGAGAAGAAGTCAGCCAGAAATAATAATAATATACTGAACAAACATGTACCCAGAAGGAGAAGTCGGCCCTAGCAAATCTAGCAGAACCACTATAAATACAGGGTGCCAGTTCTCATTTGACACATCTCAGAATTGCAGAGCAGCAACTGGTGCACATTGCAGTTCCCAGTTTGGTGCACACATGTGGAGGAGAGCTGCAAGTGCAGCTGCTGCAGCAACTAGTTTTTAGTATTGTCTTGGACTATCTCTTGGCTAGGGTTTGGACTATCTAATCAACTATTGTTGGTGCGCTATCCTTGGAGGAAGATGTGCTACACCTTGTTTGGCTATCTAGCCTAGGGTTTGCTACTGGAGTAATTCTCAGTCAAGGTTAAGGTGCTCGGAGGGTGGCTTCGGCCTATGGTTGGGTGACAAGGGTATTGTCAATGGTAAAACAAGCACACATCTTTTGTATTCTAATAGGTTATGGGACCACACCTCCTTCATTCAGTCTAAACACTGGAAGGAAACATAGCCGCTAGGATATTGAGCTCGCTAAGGAACTGTTGTTAGGGTTACTAGCAGAAGCAGCTTCCAAGACACTGCCACTAAGGTTACTAGCAAGAGCAGTTGCAGAAACCCTAATCCTCTTGTTGAGGCACCTTAAGTGAATGGATTGACCTAATCTCTAGATAGATCAGTGCGCTCTAGCCTAGCACATCTCCTGACACTCTCAACAAGCCAAGATGTGAAGTTTGAATTTCTGGTCAAATCTAGGGTTTGACTAAGTCAAGCAAGCCATGACTAACTCTATGAAGTCTAAGAACAAGTTAGATGGAGCCTTTAACTTTAGAGCGTGGAAGACAAGGATTGACCTCATCCTTGCCAAGAATAAAGTGTTGGATATCGTGAAAGGAAATATCATGAAACTAGAGTTTGAAGAAGAAAAAGAGAAGGAACCGCAGAACGTTGCAGCTATGGAGAAGCTCAAAGATGTTGACATCAATGCCATGAGTATCATAGTGGATTACATAAAAAATCACTTGATACCCTACATCTCCCATCTTGACTCATCGAAGAAGATGTGCGATGCCCTAACAAATCTCTTCTCAGTAAGAAACATTGGACAAGTTATGAGTCTGAAGAATGAGCTTTGTGACATGAAGATGAATGATGCTGACAACATAACATCATACTTTGTAAGGATCTCCCAGTTAAGAGATCAACTACAAGCTATTGAAGAGATCACTTCAGAGAAGGAATTGGTGAACATCATACTCAATGGTCTTCCCAAGATGTGGGATGCATTTTCCGCAAGTATGAACACAAGGAAGGAGTATCCGACATTTGAAGAACTTTGGACTTGTTGTGCTCAAGAAGAATCAAGGATCAATGCAAAAGAGAAACCCCAAAGGAAGTACGATGATCAAGCCTTCACAGTAAGATTCAAGAACTTCAAGAACAAAAGAAAGTTTGGCTCAAGGAGGAAGTCAAATCAAGAGAAAGACATTTTAGAAGTACAATGCTTCAACTGTCGAAAGTATGGTCACTACAAGAATCATTGTCCCGAGCTAAAGAAAAGGAAGGAGAAACACAAAGCATCAATTTCCGAAGAAAACGAACCTACAAAAAAGACTAAGCAGGATGGAAGAGACTTCTTCTTCTAAAAGGTAACAACACCCTTCTTATTTCTTGTACATATCTTGTCTGCATCGTCTCTGTACATATCTTGTATATTTATTTCTTGGAAGATAATATGTTCCAAGAAGAACTATACCTATGGAAGAACAAACAAGATGGAAATAGATATCATTAGATAATACACATGAAAGAATGAAATACAAATCATGTAGAAGCTATTGCAAGATAAGTTGAATCAATCATGAAGAGACTTAGAAGAAGCAAAGACAGAAAGAAGTCGAAAATTGAGAGGAAATTGGAAAAAGACTTATGACATTTTGTAGAAAACAACAAGATGGAAGCGTGGACTCTGTTAGACAAGAGAGCCAATTATATATTGTAGAAGACAATAAGGATGCAGATGGAAGCATGGACTCTGTTAGATGGAGGGAGCCGCTTATATGCACTTATACATGAAGCAAGGATTAGGAGGGAGCTAATCCTATGATCCATTGAAGATGATGAAATATATATATCCATGGTAGCAGCTATGAAAGACAGTACATGTTCAGTTCAACCACATAAGAAGACTTCTTCTAAGAGAAGCCTTAAAGTATTCCTGGTTGTCCATCTAGATCCATGATCCTATGATGAAAGGAAGAAGTGGAATCTCTAGGGCATGGAATCTATAAGAAACTCCATAGACCCAAGAGCTAAAGAAAAACATGAAGAAGAACATGAGGATTCCAAGAAAGAAAGAGAAACCAGAACAACCAGTCATTGAATCAAGAATCACAAGATTACCAGCCTGATATGAACTCACTAAAAGAAATCAAGCAGAAGAACTGAAAGTCGTGATGAAGAACAATGTATGGAAGACTTATGAATGAAAGCATTGCGAGATCTAGAACCATAGGTTATCCCAGATGGAGGGAGAAGACTATGATGATTACTTGTTCCAGTAAACCAAACTTATCTCTACATAAGTCATTATATCATTCGCAACATCCA
>SNQJ01S0261052.1:6883-19116 GCA_010110895.2 Picea sitchensis
GGGTGCTCTCTGACCTGCTGGTTGAATACATTGTAGTTGATTTAAAAACAAAATGAACTGCCAGGATCGCTTATTTAATTAGTTGCAGAAGCCTTGGGAAAGGAAAGAAACATTCATAAAGCCAGGTGATATTGGGAAAGATTCTCAGATTTCCTAGCATCTTGTTTTTTAACTCAAATAAGACTATTTACATTATATGAACATAGTATTACAAAATTACCCCTGTATACTTGTAGGCAAGATACCTTTATGATCCAAGCACAGAAGATGCCAAAATTCTCTACTGGCTATGTATTCTTAATCTTGATGCTAGACCACTAGAAACATAGCAGATTTAAAATCAAACTCGTGATAAAATTAGAATAGAGCTTAAATGGCTCGATAAAAGATGCATAAACAAGCCTATTAAGTACAATATAGAAGCCCTCGATCATTTTCCAGAACTAGAGGGGAGAGGGCTAAGTACATTGGTCTTTTTAATCTTATTTTGTGACTTCTTCTTTGGTAGTTGGACTGAATTCTGAGGCTTGTAGTTTCTCTAAGTATCCTTCTAGGCTTCCATCGAAGTCTTTGAAATATTTGATCTTTGCTCGGATTTTGTCTGTCTCCTTTTCCATGCCTGTCAAATTTTTTCTCGTAACTGCTTCATTATCCCTCTATTATTGCAAGTCTCCCCTAAGATAAGATAATTTTATTAATGTCCAACAAATGACCATAAAAGTAGGTCATTGGGACTAAAAGGTACACCTAGTGCAAATACAATGTGAGAGTGCAAAAGCAATTCCTTTATCAATGATGAAAGCAAAAAAAAGCTGAAAGAAGGAACATAATTAAGTGGCTAGCTAAGCTATTCGCTAAGAGTCTAACTAAAAGATACGAGAGTATAAGTGTGGTGATATAATAGAAATCCCAGAGACTAGAAATCCCGGTGATAATCAAAAGAGAGAGAGAAGATGTCAAGGCTTTCTATCCTTGGCAGTCTAGAGCGAAGCAGGGGGGACAGAGATACTACCTCACTGTCAGAGTCATATACCATTGTGAAAGGGCCGATGCAATGGTGGACGATTTTCTTCAATAAGTGATTGGGGCTAAGGGGACTTGAATCTATGATCTTGGGGGGAGCATAGGAATAAGGAGGCACCGCTTTACTACTATCCAAGGTTGAGGGAAAGAAACTCCGAATAGAACCCTCGTTGCTTAGCTAAATATGGGGGTACTTTGACAGGAGAGAGGTTCCCTACTCTGCATTCATCTAGAGTTGATCCCTTTGTCAGTTTGATGGTGCATGGTATGTGGCCTAGCATGACAACTCTTCATAGGCCTTGAAGATATCAGTTGGCCACTTGGGGGGGGAAGGTTGAGAAGAGGCTTGAGGCCTCACTAATCTATAGTTTGAAGTACCTTGGTGCTTGGACAATCAAATATTAGGGCACCCTAGAAGTATGAGGTGATCCTCCTAGTGGTCTAAGGATTGGGCAAGGCAAGAAAAAGTTGAGATTTATAACCAAGTATTTCTCTCATGAAGAGAGCAAGGCATATTTGCTCATGATATTGGAAGAAAGTGGAGAATGTTCGACAACACAGGTATTCCAACATAGGACGAACACTTTCAGTAACCACTCACACAACCAGATCAAAGATCAACACACCAATGTTTTTACCTAGTAAAACCCCTGTGGGGAAAGATCCATGGCCCTAGCCAACGTGGCCACTTGAGGCAATTTATTAATGCAAAAGAAAATATATTACAAAGAGTTTCTCACAATCGATCTTCGGCAAGTGACCCTCCATGTTCTTTAATTAGAGATCATGGACCAATCGGGTGTTAATCTACGGATCAATGTAGTTGTTAACATCGAGGAGTATATGAGTCGTCGGATCACTCTATGTCGGGAACATATCAGGACCATCGGATTACAAATGCATACTAAAGAAACACACTAAGAAACACACTTTTACCTAATGACACATTAGAACAAGTTGATCTTAACTAACTCCTAAGTGTCTAAATATCCTAACATCCCACCTTAAGAACAACTTGGGATAGGATTGAAGGATTTACAAAGGCGACACAATAGGAGAAGGAAGGAGGCATTAGAGCCTATCGCCCCTTATTGACAACTTCCTGAACTCCTAACATAGATTGAAGTTTGGAAAACTTCACTTCTGTAAGAGATTTTGTGAAAATGTCTGCAACTTGATCTTCTGTAGGGAAAAAAAGAACTTCAATAACTCGATCATGAATGAGCTTTCTGATGAAGTGCATGTATAGCTCGATGTGTTTGTTGTGCCAATGTTGAACTGGGTCTTTGGCGAGCTTGATGGCACTCTGATTATCACACTAGAGGTTGGTCGGAAACTGTTGCTGGAATCCAAACTTTGAAAGGATTTGTTGAAGCCAGAAGACTTCTTGATTTGCATTAACCACTGCTTGGTACCCTGCTTTTGCTGAAGAAAGAGAAATAGCCTGTTGTTTCTTACAGGCCCAAGTGACAGGTCCTGAACCAAGGCTGAAAACATACCCTGCAGTAGACTTTCGATCATTAGGGTCGTCAACCCAATTTGAATCAGTGAAACCAATGAATAAAAGAGTCTCCCTTAAGCTGTAATGTATCCCGAACTGAATTGTACCACAATGATTTTTTGTCATTTCTGCAGCTTTTCCAGCAAGTTTTACTTGCTGGTTTTTTGCAGGTTTGTGACAGAAACATGGAGGAACAACCCATTTGGGGCCATTTAAAGTCAAGTAAACTCCTCCCAAGCAAGGGTATTGAATACTCCCCCCTTCTTCTCCTTTCTCAAGTTGTAAGCAAGCCCAAGAGAGTCTCTAGGGCTTGCATTTCTCAAGCAAATTAAAATTTCTGCGTTTATAATTTCTAGTTTGCCTACACCTAGGAAAGAGTTTGGTCAAGCCAACCATCCTATATCGTAAGGCTAGTTAATTAGTTTTACTTTTAGCATTGTTTTTCATTTCTAGTTTGTCCCACTTGTCCTTAAGACAAGGTTGTGTGGCTAGGATTAGTTTCTTTTCAAGTTCTTTAATTCTTTATTGTTTTCCTACACCTAGGAAAGAGTTTGGCCAAGCCAACCATCCTATATCGTAAGGCTAGGTGATTAGATGATGGTTTATTGCTTCTAGTGCTTGTGTTTCATGTGATATCTTTAGATCTTAGAAGCTCTTTTCATTTCATTGCTTAAGCCGTGGAGGCATAGTAACTTACTTGTGTTTTTTTTAAGCAATTCTTTTATTTCCAAGTACTTACTTTGCTTTCAAGTTCAATTGCTTAATCGCTTTCAAGTTTAAACAATTTACTTTACTTTAGTTGCAAGCACTTAACCCTACTTAACTCAATAATTCTTAAGGCTCAATTTCCTTAGATCCATAGGATTTCAATCTATCTAGTTAATTAGAGCACCTTTAACTGTCTCAACTTTGCCATCAAAAAAGGAACCTAAGAAAGAAGCAGGGGGTGCTAGATCAGGGATGGTCTCACGGCACTAGGTGTCCCCCTTGTGGAGTACTTTTGTTCCCGGATTGACCTGTGGAGATAGGGTGTGGCCTTGTTTGCCTCACTTCTTGAGCACCAACAGTCTTTTTGGTATAAGTGGGGAGCGTTCTAGGGAAGTCACATAGTTTTAGGATTCACACTTTAACTTAATCAATCCTAAAACTTAATCCACCTCAACTTGGTATAATTTATTAATCTTTTGATGGGTTATGCTCTTTAATTTTGCAAGCATTTCACTTAAGTTACTTTACGTGCAATTTTATTGAGCTCTTGTGGATGGTTAACTAGTTTACTTAGTAGTTGTGCATCTCTTGCCCGTGGAGGCTTTTACTTGCTTTACCTTTAGTCCCTTGAAGTTGCGCACTTGCCCATTGGAGGCTCTTTTGTTGGATCTTGCACTCATCTTTAATCACTGCTTGAAGTTGCGCATCTTGTGGAGGCACTTCTTGTTTGGGTTTGTAGTTGTGTTGATGCCATTGAAGACAACCCCTTGAAGTTGCGCATCTTGTGGAGGCACTTCATTGTTTGGGTTGTTGGCTTGTTGTGTTGTGGTGATTATCTCTTGACTACTCTTTCCTTTCCCTGCACAAATCAAGTCAAGTTAGCGTTTTCTTTCCTTAATTGTATCTTCAGTATTCTTTGTTTTCTTTCGTATAGATAGTTGTTTCATTTACTTGTATCTAATTCAATTGTTTTGTAAAGTAATTCATTTGTATCTAGTTGTAAACTTTGTAAAGTCTTTCTTTCTAATCTCCTTGTAACTTAGTTGACCCCTTGCCCAACCTTAGGCACTAGTCTTAGTTGACTTAGGGAAAGGGCTTGCCTTTGCATTAAAATCTTGCACTTTGCATTGTTTGACTCTCATATAGCCTAGATTCCCCCAAACCTTTAACCAATTAAAATCAACTCCTAGAATTAATCTTTTAACTCACATAGTAACTATGGTCTACCCCCCTTGGCTTCCCTAGGAGTAAGCCTAGACGGAAGAAGTTCAAGTCGAGGTGATAGTGGGCTTGAACTTAGACATTGTGTTTCCGAGGACACTAAGTGGATCGAGACTTAGTCCATGTTTGCAAGTGTGTATAAGGACGACAACACCAAGGTCGTACATAGGTCGTACAGACTGAGCCATACATGTTGAACAGTGTTGGGCCGATTTGCTGAGAAGAAGGGCAAATTGTTGAAGAAAATTTTCTGTAAGAAATTCTGTTGTATTTGCTGCTGATAATTAACTCCTCTGAAGCCAATAAAGCCCCTCCTTTGTTGGTTTTCCCCACACCGAGGTTTCCAGAGTATTTCTGTTGTCTTTGTGATTTATGTGCTTGGTTTCCATTTACTTATGTTGTGCATTTAGTTAAATAACTCAGTTGTAGATTACTTGCATAATTTCAAAAGTTAAATATCAACTGTGAATTAATTTATGGGTGATTAAAATTATTGGAAATAATTTATGTTTGCTAAGTTATAAGAAATTAACATGGTATTAGAGCTTAGCCTCTGAATACAGAAGAACCAAGTCCATTTGTTGTGCAGACCAAATGTAAATCAACAAGGGGGTCGAGTTACTAGAGAGGGCATGTGAGTCAGAGCAGCTGACATAATGGCCAATGCAGGCTTGAGATTCGAAGATAGGTTGAAGGGTGCCTCAAATTTCAAACCATGGAGAGAGTGAATTGGTTTAGTGCTAGAAGAACAAGGACTGTGGGAGTTTGTTGAAGGGAAAATGGTACTTCCAACAAACCCAACACAACAACTAGCTCATCTCAAGAAGGATGTGAGGGCAAGAAAGATCATAGTTGATGGATTCAAAGACCACATCATTCCTCATCTGTCTATTAAGAAGACAACTAAGGATATGTGAGATGCCCTAGTCAAGTTGTACCAATCAAATACCAGAGTAAGAAGATGTTTCTCAGGGAGAAACTTAGAAGCACAAAGATGGCTAGGGGAGAGTTAGTTGCTACATATCTCACCAAGTTCACTCAAATCAGAGATGTACTGGCAGCAGTTGGGGAGGTCGTGGATGAGACCGAGTTGGTGAGGATAGCCTTGAATGGCTTCACCAAGTAGTGGGAGGTTCAAACCCAGTGGGGAGGTTGAATGGCTTCACCAAGGAGTGCCCTAGTGGGGTTCAGACCTCTAAGGGAGAAAAGAAGAAAGATTTCAGGAAGATAAAGTGTTTTTCCTGTCACAAACCAGGCCACTTTGTCAGTCAGTGCCCAAATAATAAGAAGGGCAACATCAACTTCAACTGAAGTTGATGAGTTTGCAGCTAGGTTTGAGAATGAGTTTTCACTCATTGCATGTCTCTCTAGTTCAACCAGTTCATTCGTTTTGTATGTTGATAGTGGCACCTCTAGTCACATGACTGGAGTGCGAGAGTACTTCTCCAACTTGCAGAAGGAGGAGATGGACCTCGTGATTGAGATGGGAAATAATGCTAAGTGTCGAGCAGCAGGCCATGGGACAATCACATTTCAGATTGAGTCTGAGAAGCCACTGATGGTGAGGGATGTGCTATATGTTTCGGGTATGAAGAAGAACCTGATATCAGTTTCAACATTGGAGGACAGGGGCTATGTGGTCTCATTTTAGGATGGGCGAGTGTACATCAGGCCCAAGGACTCCAAGGTTGTTAAAGTGATTGGAGTTAGGCAGGAGAAGTTGTATAGGCTTCAGTTCGAACCAGCCCGAGCATTGGTGAGCAGCGCATGTGACTTGACAGAGTTATGGAATAGGAGGATGGCGCACTTGCATCATGGAGCACTAAAGGTGCTCAAGGAGATAGTGACAAGACTGCCAGATTTTAACACAAAGCATCATAATGTATGCAAGGGGTGTGCTATGGGGAAATAAACCAAGACAACTTTCCCGAGTAGTGACAGGAAGACAGGAGGCATCCTAGACTTTATACACTCAAACATATGTGGGCCCATGCCATCACCATCCCTGAGTGGGTATGAGTACTATGTCACCTTCATCGATGACCATTCCAGAAAGACCTGGTTTCACTTCATGAGGACCAAGAACGGGTTTCTCAGTCGGTTCCAAGAGTTCAAAGCTCTTGTGCAGAACTAGACGGGCCAGGAAGATCAAGACATTGAGATCTAACAATGGAGGCAAGTACACCTCGAAGGCCTTCAAGGATTTCTATGCAGGTGTTGGGATAAAGAGGGAGTTGATTGTTCCGTACAACCCACAACAGGACAGGGTGGCAGAGAGGAAAAACAAGGCTATTGTTAGGCTGCTAAATCCATGTTGTATGATCGAGATCTACCTAGGTTCTTATGGGCGGAGGCCTGTAACACAACTATATACATACAAAACAGGAGTCCTCACAAGGCATTGGGGAGGAAGACTCTTGAGGAGGTATTCACAAGGAGGAGACCAGAGATTGGACACTTCAGTATTTTCAAATTCCTTGTCTATTGTCATGTCCCCTCAGAGAAGAGGACAAAGCTTGAGGCCACTGCTGAGAAGGGGATTTTCGTTGGTTATAGCGAGAATTCCAAGGTATACAAAGTTTACATTCCTTCCTTGAGAAAGACTGTGTTCAGGAGGGATGTGATATTTGAGGAGGATAGAGCCTTGAGGAAGGATCATGATACTGGTGCAGCAGCAGGGGATTAGGAGCTGGAGACTCAAAATCCTTAGGAGACACAGGAGACACAGGAGACAGGTACAGGTACAAGTGCAGGCACGGATGATTAGATTGGAGATCAGGATGAGGAGCAACATGCTCCTCTTGTTCAGGAGACTCCTACTAGGAGGAGGAAGACTAGATGGGCAAAGCAGACCTTGAGAGAGGCATAAGAGTACGTGGGTGCTCCTAGGACATCGATCAGAGAGAGCAGAGCACTATAGAGATTTTCCAGTTACATGGCTCTTATGAGTGAGCTATTGGAGGTCGAGCCCTCCATCTTTGAGGAGGCATCATAGTAGCAGTTGTGGAGAGATGCCATGGTGGAAGAGTATGCTTCCATCATGAAGAATGATGTATGGGAGGTGGTGCCCCAACTAGAGGGGAAATCGATGATTGGCTCTAGATGGATCTATAAGATCAAACACGCTGCGGATGGTAGTGTGAAGTTCAAAGCCCGCTTTGTGGCTAAGGGGTTCTCTCAGAAGGAGAGAATTGATTATGATAAGACATTTGCCCTAGTGGCGAGATACACTTCGATCGGGGTCGTGATCTCAATTGCAGCAGAGATGAGTCGGAAGATCCACCAGATGGACGTGAAGATGACCTTCCTTAATGGCATCATTGAGGAGGACTTGTACATCGAGTAGCCAGAGGTTTTTGAGGTGTATGGGAGGGATTCCCATGTGTGCAGGTTGAGGAGAGCCTTGTATGGGCTCAAGCAGACTCCTAGAGTGTGGTACTCATGGATTGACAACTACTTGTAGGGGCTGGGCTTCACCAAGAGTGAGGCGGACTCCAACCTCTATTACATCATAGTTGGAGGTGAGCCGCTCATTCTTGTGTTGTATGTGGATGATTTGTTTCTTACAGGTTCAGAGAGGCTCATTGCAGAGTGCAAGAGGGATCTTGCTTTAGAGTATGAGATGAAGGATTTGGGGTTGATGCACTACTTTCTGGGGCTAGAGGTGTGGCAGCGTGATGATCAGAGTTTCCTTGGACAGGGAAAGTATGCAGTAGAGATCCTGAAGAGATTCGGGATGTTGGACTGGAGGCCTATGTCTACGCCCATGGTGACCAACCAGAGGAAACTTGATGCTTCTGAATCAGAGGCAGTGGACCCTACTCTTTACAAGCAGTTGATTGGCTCTCTGATGTATCTGGTCAACACTAGACCAGATGTATGCTTTGCGGTCAACACACTCAGTCAGTTTATGGTTGAGCAGAGGAGGTTACACTAGGTGGCAGCGAAGCATGTTCTGAGATATCTGCGTGGCACGGTCGACTATGGGTTGAGTTATCTCCAGGGAGATGGGGTGAAGCTGACAGGTTATATAGAAGCGGATTGGGCAGGAAACACGGTGGACAGGAAGAGTACTTTAGGGTGTTGTTTCAGCTTGGGATCGGGAGTTGTTTCCTAGTTCAGCAGGAAGTAGAAGTTAGTGACGTTGAGCTCTGCTGAGGTAGAGTACATGGCAGTTAGCTTAGCAACATGTGAGGCCATTTGGCTTCATAAGTTGCTCATCGGTTTGTTTGGCTAGGAGTTGGATGCGACTGTCATTCACTATGACAATCAGAGATGCATCAAGCTCTCTGAGAATCCAATGTTTCATGACAAATCCAAACACATAGAGATCAGGTTTCACTTCATCGAGGATTGTGTGCAGAAGGGGACAGTGAAGCTACAATATGTGCCCACAGGAGAGCAGGGGCCAGACATTCTCACGAAGGCCTTGATGAAAGACAAGTTTATCTTCTTCAGAGACAAGTTGGGAGTGGTACAAATCACCTTCCTTGCTAAGAGGGAGTGTTAATTTGGTAGCTCAGAAGGTGTCTCAACTAAGCCTATGTGTCCAAGGCTAGCTGATGGACACACTTAATTACCCAGATCAACTTTATTAATTGTATCCTAAGTTTTAACTTAGAAAAATAAAAAAGTCATTTAAATGATTTTCACTGAGATTTCTGAAAAAGTCACTTTTCAGAAAATTAACAATTCACAAAAGTGAATTTATGGAGGCTTTTAGAAGCCTCTAGGAAAAGTGAATTAGAGTGTTAAAAGGAGGTTGAGGGTGTGGGTACTACACACATTAAGCAAGAGAGCTAAAGAAATGAGGGCGTTGGCTGAGGAAGAGGAGGGCGATTTTCTGGCTGAGAGAGAGGGCCATACAGCAGCAAGAGTGCAGGTTGTACAACAGGTCGTACCTACAGCAGAGAAGAGGCCATACCATAGGCCATACAACAACCAAGGGAGAAGGTCGAACCAGCAGCAACAGGGTCGAGTGAGAGGGCCGTACAGGCCGGAATCTTCCAGGTCGTACCTGGGCCGTACGTACTGAGCTGTACAGGCTGAACAGTGTTGGGTCGTACAACTGGTTTTGCTAGGCCAATTTGCTGAGAAGAAGGGAAAATTGTTGAAGAAAAATTTCTGTAAGAAATTCTGTTGTATTTGCTGCTGATAATTAATTCCTCTGAAGCCAATAAAGCCCCTCCTTTGCTAGTTTTCCCCACACTGGGGTTTCCAGGGTTTTTTTGGTGTCTTTGTGATTTATGTGTTGGTTTCCATTTACTTCTACTATGTATTTAGTTAAATAACTCAGTTGTAGATTACTTGGATGATTTCAGAAGTTAAATATGAGCTGTGAATTAATTTCTGGGTGATTAAATTATTGGCAATAATTTTTGTTTGTTGAGTTATAAGAAATTAACATGCATAAGTAATCAAAAGATTCATATATCATCAAGCCTAGGCTAGCCATCCAATTGAAAGCAAAACAAAAATCAAACAACCATCCAATCATAATCATAAGCATTCAAGCACAATTCAAGTAATAGAGTCAGTTAGGTAAACCAATCAAAGAAATTGAAATCATCCAGTAGCACCGATTGCATCAAAAGCTTAAGTCACAAATAATCGAAAAACGTGATTGGTGAAACTTAAAATTTTTACAGGGTCCCTAGCCCCTAGAGTTTGGAGTTAGTTGAGGGCATCAACATGTGACTCAGAAATATTCTCAAAGATGTTGGTTTTCAGTAGGAACTAGCAACATAATTGTTTTGCCGCAAGTAGAGTTTGTTGAAAATCAATTTTACCTAGGAGTGCATCCTCCCCTTCATGCCTTTGCTCTCGAAGCATGCTCTAGACAAGAGCAATGCAGGATTGCTTCCAAAACACATCAGTTTCAAGAGTGCTCCCAAAAACTTTAAAAAATGCTCCTTGCACTATCAAACGTGCTACTTTGGAGCATGTTCTCATGGCACTAAGTTCATTCTCCCGACTTGAATCCGTACTTATTTCGACACACTCTCAGGACGAATATGTACCATTGTTGTGATGCTCCAGTATACTCTCGCATAGGTTGTAATTTTTTCCAGTTTTTTGTATTTATTTTTTGTATGTTGGGCCCATGGCCCGTGTGAAGGCCACAATAGGTCCTACAACGTATGTTAGGGTATGAGAGATGGTTTAAAACCCTATTTCATGAAACTTCTCAATCTATTTGTGATTTCACTTGTATTTGTCAAGTGTTTTGAGTGGGCTTCATGTTGATTTTGAAGAGAGTAGAGATTGAAGGCTACGGTAGTCACATTTTGTTATTGTTAGAGAGTTGAAGACATACTCTAAGTCCATTCTCTGTCATTTATTTTTTCTTTGTATTGTTTGTGGATTTTCTCTCTTCTCCTCTCTTTCTCATTCCTTCTCCCTTGTTTTACTGTAGCTTTTTCATCAAAGACTTGAAGAAATGTTCAAATACAAGAAAAACAAGTTTAACACCCTTGTGGAAGTATGTGACAAAACTTGATTGGGGAAGAGGGGGTGGAACCACTAAGCTTATATGCAGCCATGGATCTAATGAAGGAAAACCTTACACTCGTTCTTATGCCCATGTGAGGAAGCATCCTTGTGGGGTATGGTTGGGTTCAAATCCACCTTCATGGGAATCAAAACTTGCACCCTAATATGGAAAGAAGATGGAATACAATACATCAAGGAAGAAGAAAAAACACAAAGAAAACAGGTTAAAAAACAAAAGGTTCAATTTGATGCCACATCTAGAATGTTCGACCATTCCAAATCCTTTGATGCTAGTGGAGCCTCACATGTAGGTGGGGTAGAAGTAAAACAATAGCATATTTCCTTGATCTCATTGGTAGAGACAAGGTGCATGCAAAAATGATAAGGTTTCTCTATGTATGTAGTGTACCATTCAATGTTTTTCTCTCCCCCTATTGGACGGAGATGGTTAGGGCCATCAACAATGCCCCTAGAGGATACAAGAGCCTCAAGTATGGGAAAGATAGAATCTTGTTACTAGAAAAGAAACAGAACTAAAATATAGAAAACTCTAGGATGATGTACAGATCGGTGAGGAAAACATGGGATAGCCATTGTATCTAATGGTTAGACAAATGTTAAAACCGATCTTTGATAAATGTACTTGGTGTGTTGGCTATTGCAGTCTTCCTTGCAGCACATGACTGCTTAGTAGTGGATAATTCTGGACCGAATATTGCATATCTCTTATTGAAAACCATGAAAAAAGTTGGGCCATTCAATGTGATTCAGGTAATTATTAATAATGCACCTAATTATATGGTAGTAGGAGCAATGATTGAGTAGGTACACACTCATATTTTTCGGTCTAGTTGTTTGGTGCACACATTGAATCTTTTGACACATATTATTAAGTTGAAGCCTTGAGAATGGGAATGGATTAATAATTTGTACAAGAAAGGGATGAAGATCATAAAATTTATTACCATTCATAGTGTTATCCACTACATTTTTGCATTCATTTTAAGTTGTAGCTACTTATGCTTGCAATAACTAGATTTGGTAGCTATTACCCTCACCTTGATGCAATTTTTGAAGGTAAAATAAGCATTGGCTAATATGGTGGTGGGTTAGTCACGGGAGTAGGTGAGGTTGTTGGGTTCTGATAGAGATCTTTCTTATTAGGTGTGGGAGATCATTCTTGATGGTTAGTTTTGGTTGCAGGTTAAGTATGTTTTGCAGTGCACCAAGCCTGTATATAATATGATTCGGTTTGCAAATTCAGATCAACCACTCATGGGGAGATGTA
>SNQJ01S0261055.1:0-12233 GCA_010110895.2 Picea sitchensis
ATCGAAACTTATCAGGCTAACAATTCAACAATTCATGAAAAATATGAACCATTTTGGTTCCATATATACATCAGAGTTATCTCGCCTGATTTCCTGGTGTTATCACCATGAAAATTCTAGATAAGACCCAAGTCTTGAGAACATAGATGCGCGGTGCCTTTAGAGATACATCTGGGCAAAAATGTGGTTTGTCGAAACCACTTTTGCCAAGACGCGGTATCACGTGCTTCAACATGTCAAATCCACCACTCATGGGATGGGCGACGGCTAGTTAGATCACCCTATTTCCCTCGTTCGATACTTTGTAGCCATGTGACATTAGTTGAACGCCTCCATTTAATGAACTCAAAAACTAATCATTTGAAATGGATTAGCCGAGCATGGCAACCCAATGCTCTTGTACGTAGTCTGTCTGCACTTCATAATTGGGATTCTATAACTACTAGTCTGCAAGTATGAAGGCATTTTCTTATCCATAATGAAGTAATCTACAAATTGATCGACTTTTTTCTCTCTGTAAAAGCATTTCGGTATCCACAACCTGTGATACATGAACAAGTCTAAATCATGTGAGACTAGTTATTCAGGCAACATGCTAGACTTTCCTGCGAATAAGGAGGAAAGGATACTTT
Source organism: Picea sitchensis (assembly GCA_010110895.2). NCBI lineage: Eukaryota > Viridiplantae > Streptophyta > Pinopsida > Pinales > Pinaceae > Picea > Picea sitchensis. The sequence goes on from SNQJ01S0261055.1 coordinate 633, forward strand.
CTCACATTCTAGCTACTAAATTCCACATAGATCTGGCTATAGAATCGCAGTTGGAAGTCAGGCTGAATCCCACTATGAAGGATTTAGTCATCAACAGGACCATTGCTAAGAAGAAAAGGAGCAAGCGGTAGAAGAAGGAGGAATCCACAGCTGAAATGGTTGAAAGTGTTGGAGAGAATCAACCAGTCTGGTTAGATTCTTTCAAGGAGGAGATCGCTAAGATGAAATGAGTCTTCAACTAAAATTAAGTATGTTTCAGCGAATTTTGGACAGCTGGTAGCAAACGTAAGGAGCACCAGAGATGATAGGCATGTTCTTAAATGGCCCTTTTACAAAAGGATAACTGTTATCATCCCCTTTTTGTAATTTTGTGATTAATACGATTATATAAATACAGAAGCAGATTTTGGGTTGTTTATTACAAGATTTTAACTGGTTGTGTTATGAGTCTTGTTTTCTTTTATAGTATGCTTTTCTTGTAAGCTTATATTTCACTTCCATCTATCTAAATCGAAGGAATATAACACTCGAAATTATTTTTAATTAATGCTCTGATGCGGTTGTGTGTTTCTTTTTCCTCTGATATTATGCAAATTAAACTCAGACTCATCGCCTCCCAAATGACTTTGCGTGCACTAAAATTCATCCTGTACACCCATATTTATCATGCACATCAACACCATAAGGTAAAATACATTTCCGCACACCTATATCTACTATGCATTTCTTCTCCATCGTGCCGAAAAATTGTGCGCACTACTTTTGTGTTGTGTGCCAATATCCACTGCGCACAGTTTTGGGTATCGCGCACTGATATTCCACATGCATTTCTCCCTATGCATTGCACCATGCCAAAGTTCAACATGTTCCATCGCACACAATAATCTGCGCGCACCATTGAATACACTGTTGTGAGACAACTTATACTCATACTATGCGCGTACCACAAAACTCCTCTATGTTATGCAATACTTGCGCACACCATGTGCACATTACTATGTGCGTGCTCACCGAGCAAGGCTAAATTTAGGGCGTGCATCCGCACACAATATTTTTCCGCGGGACACCACAATTTACCGGGCCACCTGCACACCAATGTTTTCCGCACGGTGCCAAAATTTACCGTGCACGCCTGCACACCAACATTTTCCATGGATGCTCCGTGAATTGAAAATTTGGCCACTTCTAAATTTATCTTTTTTGAATATTCGCTTCAACTAAACCTTTCCAGCCCATCTAGGCTTAGTATTGAAATTGAAGCTCCGATACCATACTGTAACACCCCCGACCTCACACCGGTCGGGCATGCCACTCCTCTGATGCTTTACTTAGCTCTGAAACCGTCTTTGTAACATTCCCAACCTTACAAAGAGACAGGCTACACGAGGAAACACTTTCATTCTCTCGCTGCGAAACATAATGTAACATACCCAATATTCAACTGAGCTATGCCACATAAATTTTCACTTCAACTGCATGCAATTATAACATATATATACAACACTCTTGCGGAAGCTTTACATATAACGTAAACAACAATCACATCCTATAAATATACAATTTCATATTGAAATAACAATAAACACATACATGCAACATATACAGGGAAATACCCATAAACATACAGACAACTATAATCACACATATGATAAACTGTAACATAAGCACGTAAATAACAATGCAACATGTAAATTTATCGCATGATTGGTACTTATATTGGAAATATTCTCACCAACTGCGCCATCCACGAACCTCCCATGCTTAGACCACATTTTTCATCACTCTCAATAGTAAGTCACCCCCGAGCTGGGACTAAACTCCACCCGGGTAAAGGAATTCCAAACCAGGCTAAAGGCTCACAGACAATAGGAAAGACTTCGTCTCAGGTGCTCACTCAACTAATAGCCACAGTCTCTCATTCCCCACATGCATGTCCCACCCAAGGAAGTGTGCCCCTTCTCTGCTCAACAGTCCCTCGGCTGCCCCACTTCCCTTCTAGGGCTTCAGCAATAGGTCAGATCGGAAATCTCAAAGCACTGTAGCTACAGTTTAGCACCTTCAGTAATCAATACCTAGCAATTCTCTTGCTCAGATAATTTCTCATGGGCCTGACAACCCGCTTCTTCAATCCCGCTCCAAGATAATCAGGTACACCAACTGGAAAAGGTTATGGAAACAAGCTCAGATATGGTGAAATGGATGTCTCAAGGATAATGGACTGCGGAAATGAAAATGGTCATGGAATCATTGACTGGATAACTAAGTAAAGGAAGGAAGGAAACGGATCTTGAAAGTGATGATGAGAATGATGGTCAAGCTACTGGTAAGAATCCCCGTGAAAAGTGACCAAATGAGCTAAGTCCCCATGATATGAATGCATATCCCCAACTTGACACTTGTCATGTTGGAAGCTACTTTGGTCCACTTGTCCCCAACTTTAGAACTTAGGATAAAATAATTATCCATACTTTATGTTTTAGGAAATATTGATATAATATTCCTTTTTGGCTTAAGCTCTCTAGCTTAGCCTTTTCCCTTAACTTTTGGCCCTCCCTTTCCCTAACTAGTGAAGTTTAGTCCCCCATCTCTTTTATCGTGGTCGATCTGGGCACAATGATGTATTTTATATTAATCATGAGAGATATACAAAATAGGCGTGCTGGCCTTTAACATCTAGGTGCACTCGCCTAATTCCAAAACATAAGCATCCCAGCTTATCATAACTGGCTCACCAGCCTATAATACATATCATATACACAAGGTTCGTTGACCCCCATACTGTGCGCACTTTAGTTACTGCGTGCGGTATCCAGGAATGTGTACACTACATCTTTTTACTACGCAGTGCATGCGCGCATTATGCCATGAAAGGTGCATTACAAAATGATTTCAAAATATCTCACCAGCTTAAGTATACTTACTTTACATTTACAATTGGGTTCGGCTGAGGGATATTACACTTTGATACTCTTGTAGCTTGCAAATTCTAGGAATATTCTAATGTCTTCTAGTCTAGCCACTGGAGAAAAAGTTTCATCAAAATATACACCGTCAACTTGAGAATAGCCTTTACATACCATCCTTTCCTTATTTCTCACTACTTGTCCATCCTCATTTAGTTTGTTCCTAAAGACCCACTTAGTATCAATATCATTCTTGTCTTTTGGTCTAGGAACTAGCTCCCAAGTTTGTTTTTTCTCAATCTGATCTAATTCTTTATTCATAGCATTTACCGAGTTCTTATCTCTGCTAGCTTCCTCTAAGTTCTTAGGTTATATTTTAGACAAAAAAGACAAATCTTATTTTTTTGGTGATCTTGTCAATTGTATTCTTTTTTTTAAACCTTCGTTGTTATTACCAATAACCAGTTCTTCAGGGTGATTCTATTGAACATATATTGAAGGATTCTTTGTGTCTTGTATAGGAGCTTCCTCTTTCTCTTCTTCTACATTATAGTTCTCATTTTTTCCCTCTTCTTCTGCATTATCATTCTCATTGTGTTCCTCTTCTTCACTTCAACTGGTTATTCTTGGCTAGTCATTTGTTTGCATCTTGATCCTTCTAGGTTTTTCATCATCCACTCTTACATTTTCACTTTCAACAATTTTGTCTAATCTCATATTGTAACATATGTAATCTTTTCTTTGAGAGAAGTTACCAAGGAAAATACCTTCATCATATATGGAGTCAAACTTTCCAAGGTTGGAATCGTCTCTCTTTATGTATCATTTGCTTCCAAAATCCTTAAGGTGTTTGACATTTGTTTGCATGTCTTTCCATAATTCATATGGAGTTTTGTCACTGTTGGCTCAGAGTTGTGCGTTGTTTAGAATGTATAAAATTGTGTAGATTGCATCCATCCAAAATATATCTGACAGCTTAGCTTGATTTAGCATGGTTCTGTCCATTTCTTGTACATTCATATTTTTCCTTTTAGCTACTCCATTTTGTTGTGGATTTCTTGCAGCTGAGAAGTGTCTTCTTATTCCATGATCTTCACAGAATTCATCAAACTCATCTGATGTGAATTCTCCTCCATTATCTAATCTTAGGCATTTAATTTTTAGAGATGTTTCATTTTCAACCAATTATTTGAATGCTTTAAACTTCCCAAAGGATTTTGATTTATGATTGAGAAAGACTACCCAATTTATTCTTCTGTAATTATCAATGAGCAACATGAAGTAACAGTCACCTTGCAGAATTTGTGATTTGGTTGGCCCACAAAGATTAGTGTGGATGATTTCCAATGGTATTGATGTTGAATGTTCCTTGGTTCTAAATTTCACTCTTGTTTTCTTCCCATGTTAACAATGTTTACAAATTGGGTTTGAGGGCTTGATGATTTTTGGCATGCCTCTTATTTCCTAGTTTTTAATGACCTTAATCAAGTTGTCAAAACTTAGATGTCCCATTCTCTTATGCCATAACCATATTTCATCTATCTATCCCATGCAACATACTTCTCTTCAAATTTTATTTAGAATGTATACATTATTTGGAGTTATGATTGTTGTTGCTACCAATCTGACAGTGTCTTCTTTACTTATTCTACATTCCTGGGAGTTAAAAAGGAGTGTGTGTCCTTGGTCACATAGTTGGTTGACACTTAGAAGGTCATGCTTAAGATATTCAACTAGAAGAACATTTTATGTTCTGTAATTATGATTTCCAAGGCTGACTTTACCTTTCCCAATTATCTTGGCAGATTTATTATCTCCAAATGAAACACTTCCTCCCTTATATTTATTTAGCCTAAGGAATTTGTTTTGAACACCAGTCATATTTTTTGAGCATCCACTATCTATGTACCAATAGATTTCTTTTTCTTGATCGTACATTCCTAAATCACATTCTTCATGAGAACCCTTCTCTCATTTCTTCTTCCAAACTTTGGTGATATTTTTTACAGTAGTATGTTTTTCCATAGGGGCATGTATCCAACTTTTGAAATTCTAAAATTTATGGAAATAATTATTGCATTTATACCATTCAAGATCATAGTTAAGCAATGGAGCAAATGAAATTTTGTTTATCTTGTTAACAAGATTTTTTAATTTGTTGTTCACATAATTATTTCTTGGAGCATTCTACACACCTCCATTTCTTATTTGATCATTCCTTGGATATGCTCTATAGTTTATTTCCTTATGTCCAAAATTGTTGCATGAAAAATAGTAACAAGAAAGAGATATTCATACTGTTTCATAGTAGGTCTTCTTGGTGTCATCACCTTTCTGAATTAATTCTTCCTGTGAAGGACAATAGGATTTTGTTGGTCATGGTTTGCTTCATTGGTGTTCTCATCATGTTTGATGGGATTTTTCAGGGCGGTAGCATAGCTCTTGGGTTCTTCCTGGGTTTTTTGCAATGTGGAGTTGGGATTGTAACCAAGTTGAGTTTTGTCAAATGGTGATCTTTGGTTATTGAGCATATTGTCTAACATCATGGAACTTCTTTCAAATTTTAGATTGTTTCTTAGCTCAGTTGTAATTATATCAATTTCCTTTCTTAGGGAAGTATTTTCCTTTTGAAGTTTTTTACAATCTTCTTCTTTTTTTTGTAGTTGACTTTTTATTTCCTCTTCAATTTTATTATGTTCTTCTAATTGTGATGCCAAATCAAAATTGTGTGACAATTATTCCCTCAACTGTATATTATTTCTTCTGATCCTTTTTATTTCATCTAGAGAACATAGTAATTCTCCTTCAAGACAAACATCCACATCATCATTGTTTCTAGTTTCCGCGATGCTGTCATTTTCTTAATATTCATTGAAATTTGTTTCTAGGGCCATGAACATAACATATTCTTCAATCTCTTCGTCACTTTCAGAAGATGAGAAGTTGTTCTCTTTAGAATAGAGATTCTTATTTTGTTTTTGGAAGAATTTGTTCCTTTGAGTTTTACCCTTTCTTCTTTCATTAGGAATAAAATCATTTTTATCTTTGTAGTCCTTGTTAATGTTATGAGGACATTTGGCAGCAAAGTGCCCTACTTCACCACAATTAAAACATTTTAAGGAAAGTTTACCTTTATATTTTCCAATTCCTTTTTGGAGCCATCTTACAAAGTTGGATTCCTCTATATCAAAATAATCATTCGAGTTGTCACTTGCTCTTTATTTTCCTATGTTGGTCTTCTTTGAGGATTTTAATGTTGCTTCTCTTTTAGATATTTTTTCTTGTCTTATTCACATCTCATAAGTTGTAAGAATTCCATGAAATTCATCCATTGTTAATTTTCCCAAATATTTTCTATCTTCGAGAGCACATATATTAGGATTCAATCTCATAGGAAGTGACTTGAGTAATTTTTGCACAACGAATTTCTCATCAATTGTTTCACCTAAGCCTCTGATGATGTTTACAATTCCATCCACACGAAGAAGATATGTTGCAATGTTTTCTTCTTCATCCATCTTCAAGATTTCAAATTGACTCCTATGATTTTGTAGTTTTGCTTGCTTGATTTTATCATATCCTTCATAAGTGTTCTGCAGTTTATCCCACATCTTTTTTGTTGATTTATAGTGCATAACTTTGGTGAATTATGATTTTGATAATCCTTCCAGAATTGCATTCATGGATTTTGAGTTATTCTCGCTAGGATTTTTTGCACCTATATAAAAAATTGGATTTGTTGGAGTTTCATAACCATTCTTGACTAATTCCTAGACATCATATCCTAGTGACTACAAATACACTCTCATTTTGATGCTCCAAAGGCATGATCTATTCCATCAAAGTATGGAGATTTACTTAAGGATAGAATATCATGTTTGTCCATTTGAGCTATTGGGATCTACCTTCCAGTGGTTAGACTATTTCTGAAGGAACCTCGCTTTGATACCAATTGTTGAAATATTCAATAGTACCGAGAGGGGGGGAGAATCAGTACTAGACAATTTGTTCTCTTTTTATTCTAAAGACTGCCTTCAAACACTTTTGTAATCCAATTTCATACAATCATATCATAAGTAAATTGAACATATATCACAATATTAATCAACACATTCATACTATAAAGATGTTGAAGTGGAAACCCATATTGGGAGAAAACCACTTGAAAATATTTCACCAATAAATATCAATTCATTTATAAACAATTGTCTGTGAGGACACCAATCCTCTATAGGAACCAACCTACAAGTAGATGAGGATACCAATCCTCTTGAGCACCAACTCAATGACTTCATGCATCAACCTGCAAGTAGATGAGGACACCAATCCTCTTGAGCACCAACTCAATGACTTTAGGAAAAAACCTACAATTATATGAGTACACCAATCCTCTTGAGCACCAATTCAATGACTTCAGGCACCAACCTACAAGAATGAAGACACCAATATTTTTGAGCACCAACTCAATGACCTCATGCACCAACCTACAAGAATGAAGACACCAATATTTTTGAGCACCAACTCAATGACCTCATGCACCAACCTTCAACACTTCACAAGTTTGTTTTCATGTCTTTGTTGTCATTGTTATTTTATTTTTCACAGATCCAAAAGTTCATTTCTCCTCCCAACCACTCTAAGATGTTTTTATATTTTCTTCTTCCATGCTCGTGTATCCATGGACCTGTGAGCCTTAGAATCGTAGAGTTCCTCTTCTCTTCAAATTCATTCTCTCCTGTTTTAAAACCCCTTAGCTCGATTATGGAATATTTATTTATAGATTCCATAATTTTATGGATTTGTCCAAATACCCAAAATTACATCCATGAGGTCAACTTCAGATCCTCTATTCTCCATTAAATCAAGCTTAAACATTTCTTTGAAAACCCTTCATGAAATCCAGTCTATGTTCCCTTTTCTTGCATGCAAATTTGATTCGGATTTATGACCGGAATGAAATGAAATATAGATCTATAACATTAACATACATATACAGAGAACAATACCATATATACAATAAAACTTAATTTCTATTCAATAAATAAATATGTTGAAACTGTAAAATGCAGAATTAAACAATCTTTCTCGAATGGTGGTAGTTAATCTCTGAGAAGAGATGTGGAGGATACATGCATTTGTTTAAGAACCATACAATGATGCCTCCGGGGGTTTTTAGCATCAAGAAGTAATCATAAAACCCTAGACATCCAAAAACCTAATCCTAGGAGATGAAGCTCCAAAATTATTGTGGGCCCCGATGAGGTAAGTTGGTACATCAACTTCCCAGGGCCATAACTTTTCCATACAATATCCTTTTTAGGCGCACGATAGCCCATTGGAAATTTATATCTAAGGAATACACAATATGTCATCACAATTAGAATATTTCTTCAACGTGACTGGGGCGGGCCCAAAAAACATTGTTTAGGGCCTCAAAACGGCCTCAGAAGTTTAGGACCCGAAAAGATAGAAAAACAATTGCCAAGATGAAAACTGAATGTGAGTCAGTTGGAAGAGGTGGGTGACCACTGATATACACCTATATCATTCCTCCCTCCTTAGGAATCAATGGTATCCATTGCATTGAGTTCCCCCATCAGATGAGGAAATTTCTGTTGAATTTGGCCCCAGGTGAGCCACTTGCCTTGGTGCAGGAGCTGCCCCAATTTGACAACATGATAAAGTTGAATCTTATGTTGGCAGGTTCCCTTGACCTGTCTGTCCACAATATGATCAATGGATTCTTGTTCCATGCAGTCGGGGTTGATCTCTATCATTGTCAACTGTTTTTCTATCTCTGGGGTGTCCAATAAGGGTGAAAAGTATGGTCGAAGGGGGGGCACATTAAACATTGGGTGCAGGCCAAGGAATGGGGGAATGTTGAGATCAAAATCATTATCACCCACATCCTTGGTGATGGTGTAATTTCAATAGAGAAGTAGTTGAAGCTTCTGATGGGGTATTGTAAGGCATTCTTTCTACAAGTGCAACCAAACTTTATCTCCCACTTGAAACTTGTGTGGCACTCGATGTTGATCATGGTGCTTCTTGTACTTGGCATTGGACTTTTGCAAGATATCCTAAACCTATTAGCACATGTGTTGGATTCGTTCAATGAACTAGGTGGCTTTATCGGCTTCGGTTTGAGCATGGGAGGATTCTACCCGTGTGGACGCAAGGGGTAGTGAAACATCCATGGGACCTAATGGTAGAAATCCTAACCCCACCTAAAAGGGGTCATGGTTGGTTGAGCTATGTATGGATTTATTGTAATTATGTTGAACCTAGGGAAGAATCTCATCCCATGTGCACGAATTCTTGGAATTTTACATGCGCAAGATATGCATGATCATCATGTTAACGACCTGGGTTTGGCCATCCATTTGGGGGTGGAAGACTGTGGATTTGGTGAGCTTGGTGTCCAATCGTGACAAGAGGCTCAACCAGAATGTGTTGATGAACCGAATTTCCATATCTAAGATGATGGTTTTTGGTATCCCAAAATGTACCCACACTCATTCAAAGAATAGCTTGGTAGTGGCCTCCTCTATGATGCTCTTCTTGCTGGTGGCCATAATCTCCATCTTAGAAAATCGATCAACAACCATGAAAACATAGTCATTTCCCTGCTTGGTTGAAGGAAGGCCTGACATGTAGTCCATCGAGATGGATTCCTAGGGTCGGTCAGGAGTAGGCAGAGGAGTGTACATTCCTTGTTTATTAATGGTCGGTTTGAAATGGCACAGAGTGTGCAAGACCTGATATACTTACTGACATCATGTCGAAGTTTCAGCCAATAGAAATGTTGTTGTAGCACTGCCACTATTTTTCTATGCCGAAGTTTCCTGCCACCCAACTCTAGTGAGCCTCCCAAATCAACTTCGCTCGCTCACTTGATGGGATGCAGAGATGGCCCAGATGGCACAACAACCCGTCCTGAAGATGGAAATCATCAACAGTTGTGTTTGTGCCCATCATATGGTAGGTAGTGGAAAATTCATAATCTTTATGTAGAGTTGGGGCCATCCGGAGGTCTCATGTTCACAAGAGTGTAGTACCATGGTTAGTGTTGAAAATGGAGGTCGACCGAGGTAGTCAGCGACGCAGTTGGTGCTCCCTATATTATACTTGATGTTGAGATGGAATTGTTGCAATTATGTGTACCGCTTCTGATGGCGGTCATTCTGTAATTTTCCTTGTGTCTACATGAACTGCAAAGGATTATGATCGATGTGGATGACTGTCTCTTTCCCGAAAATGTAATGCCTCCAATGGTAGAAGGATTATACAATGGAGTACATTTATATGTCATAAGAGGGGTACTTACAGATGGTATCTGATAATGTCTCACTATGATAGGCAATGGTAAGTCCATGTTGAGTGAGAATTGCGCCCACAACATAGTCTGAAGAATATATCTCAATCTCAAAAGGTTGTTACAGGTCGAGTAATTAGAGAACTGGGTTTGAGCACAATCATTGCTTCAAATCATCGAATTCTTTCTGTTGCGACTGGCCCCACATGAATTTTTCCTTTCCACCATCCCTGGTCACTTAAGGGCCCATTCAATGTGAGAGAATCCCAACACGACCCTGCAATAGAAATTGGCAAGGCCTAAGAAGCTATGAAGCTCAATGAGTGTTGTCGGAGCTGGCCAATCACATATGACCTAGATATTGGCTAGATTGACATGCACCCCATGCTCATCAACAATGTATCCTAGGTACTGCACCATGTTTATTCTGAAGGATCATTTTTCCAAATTTGCATATAGCTTGTGTTGTCATAGAGTGTGCAGAACCTGTTGAATATGTTGCAAGTGTTCCTCCCAACTCTTGTTGGAGATGCGGATGTCATCCAAATACACCACCACAAAATAATTGGCAAAAGTCCATAAGATATTTTCCATCATCCTCATGAAATTTGTTGGGGAATTTTTCAAGCCAAAGGGCATGAACAACCATTTGAAAATACCTTCTTTGGAATTGAAGGAAGTCTTTCATACATCGGTCTGCTCTATTGGGACCTGGTGTTATCCAGACTTCATATCAATATTACTAAAGTATTTTTCCCCTTTGAGTTGGTCAAGGAGATCGTCAATTCATGGAATTGGGTACTAGTTCATGACTGTGATTTTATTTAGGGCCCGATAATCAATGTAGAGTCGCCAGGTCCCATATTTATTCTGCACTAGCACGATTGAGCTTCCACAAGGTGATGAACTTGGTCATATATGCCCATTTTTTAGAAGATTTTGGATATGGTGTTTTATTTTCTCATTTTCTGACAGAGAGTAGCGATAGATTAGCCCATTAGGTAGCGGTAGGTTGGGGGTCATATCGATTGGCTGATTGACTTGATAGTGAAGAGGTACCCCAGTGGGTGAGGAGAAAATGTCTTTTTATTCTTCCACAACCTTATTCACTTGATTTTGTTGTGTGGAGAGACCTGTCATAGAGGCCATGGATGTGTTTGCAACCTTTCGCTCACTTTGAGTGCGAATCATGAAGAAGAAAAACTTCCTAATATGAGAGATGATATGTTGGATAATGTTCTCATTGATGCCAATGGTTTGATTGATTGATGTCATTGATTGATGTCAAGTGATTGATTGATGTCAAAGGATTGATTGATTGATGATTGATGTAATATAATATGTATTTTCCTTGATGAGAATGCATAGATGAAGATGGATCAA
>SNQJ01S0261058.1:1546-12067 GCA_010110895.2 Picea sitchensis
TAAGGCAAGTGACACCCTTGGAGCAGCTAGTGCGTTTTGAAGGGCACGTCGCGTTGTTGATGATAGAGGAATGAACCTATATGGCCTTAGGACGAATAATGTGTTAATAAAATTTTAAAACAAATTCCCTAATTAAATGTCGCCCTGTACGAAAATTTAAGGTTTAAGTCTAAACTATGCTAGTGGTAAATTTTTATCTCTCTATAAAAAAAAATAACAATAATAATAATAAAAATAAAAACCACATAAATAATAATTATGACCTTTGTTAAATCTTGTAACATGAAGGGAATAAGAAATTTAATTTATTCATTAAAAAAAAATAAAAATCTGTTGGAATAAAATTTAAAAGAAAAAGGGGAATTAATGGTTTTATTATTTTGATAATTTTAAAATAGTAATTAAATGAGAAAAGGGAAAAAGGGTTAATTTCCACACCTGCCTTTTTGAGTTCTAATTAAAAAGGGGAAAGAGGGAAAATCTAAAAAATTAGGAAACTAGGAAAAGAGGTAAACATAAAAAGGGAAAAAGGGGAACATAANTAAGGCAAGTGACACCCTTGGAGCAGCTAGTGCGTTTTGAAGGGCACGTCGCGTTGTTGATGATAGAGGAATGAACCTATATGGCCTTAGGACGAATAATGTGTTAATAAAATTTTAAAACAAATTCCCTAATTAAATGTCGCCCTGTACGAAAATTTAAGGTTTAAGTCTAAACTATGCTAGTGGTAAATTTTTATCTCTCTATAAAAAAAAATAACAATAATAATAATAAAAATAAAAACCACATAAATAATAATTATGACCTTTGTTAAATCTTGTAACATGAAGGGAATAAGAAATTTAATTTATTCATTAAAAAAAAATAAAAATCTGTTGGAATAAAATTTAAAAGAAAAAGGGGAATTAATGGTTTTATTATTTTGATAATTTTAAAATAGTAATTAAATGAGAAAAGGGAAAAAGGGTTAATTTCCACACCTGCCTTTTTGAGTTCTAATTAAAAAGGGGAAAGAGGGAAAATCTAAAAAATTAGGAAACTAGGAAAAGAGGTAAACATAAAAAGGGAAAAAGGGGAACATAACGGAAAAAGTGGAAAGTCAAACTTAGAAGAAGTATCTACCATTTAAGAGATTTCTAATTTAAATTGAACTAGCAATTTAATAATAGGGAAAGCCATTAAAACCTGTACGAGAATTTGGGGACACCTAGGAGTGATTCTAGGAGTAACTCTAGGTGGGTGAGGAAAATAAATATAATTAATTAATTAAAGAAATTAAATTATGGAGGAATGTAGGGGATGGGAGACACTTGTACAGAGAGGAATTTTTAGGAATTTATTTTTAAAACTTTAATGAAATGAGATTTTAGGAAAGAAAGGAAGTTCGAAACTCTATATAATGAAGGAAAGATAAGGATGAAGGATCTTCTTCTGTTTGTGTAACGTTACGCTGCAGAAATATATACTTGACTGACTTAACTTGTGGGAGTTGGGATACCCATCTCGGTGAGGAGTGGTAGCTCGGACTTGCGAGGCGAGCTGGGAGCTAGTAGAAATCTCTGGATAGTGAGTGTGTGGCCCCTTTGACGCTCGGGGGGCTAAGGGGAAAGAAGAGTACCCCTAGCATTGGGTGAGAGGTACTGGTGAAGTCTCAACGGTCAGTGAGTGCGAGTTGCACGGAGCGTGTGGGACATCATTTAGAGCAGGTTATTAGGAAACGGTACGCTCTCTTCATTTTTGTATGGTAGAATGTATTAGGACTTATGCTTGGATCTACTTGTTTAATGGAAAAGTAAAATGGTGTTTTTTTTTAAATTGGTGACTGAAACTTTCCTTAGCCTAGCTCGATGGTTGTTGACTCCCATGGCCTTCGTTTTCCAACATGTCTTGACCACCTTGCTGTGTTGATTGTGAACTTCATGGTCGTTTAGCCTTCATCCCTAGCTCACCAGTCCTCACTTGAGTAGTCGTCCAGGAGCCTGATCTATGGTCATCGACTTAGCATTAAAATACCTATGGATCTCAACGCCCTATTTTTCTATGCGAGGATGATGAGCAAATGATGAACCTGTTAGACGGCTACCCTTGATGTTTGTCCCTGGATGATTGTTGATTTCACCATCTGGAAACGACCTCTGCGTGTGGATTATCTTGTGTCCTGGTTGGTTTTCTCTATGCCTTGACTAATAGAAACCCCGACAATCATTCCATGATTTTTCCCATTGGATCCTTGTGTTCTCTTACTATTGTCTGTGTTGTATTGGGGTTATAGCATTGGAAGCACAAATTGATTTCTGGTCTACAAATTTTTGGGTATTATGGCAATGAAAATAAAAAAATGAATTGATTTCAGGTATGCATTTTTATAATGGTATCCTGGAAATGGAAAAATGTTTTTGTATTTTTGTATGCATTGTATTGGTACTCTGGAAATGGGAAGAACGTTTGATTTCCTATCTACATTTTATATTGGTGTCTGGGAGATGAAAAACATTTTTGTATTCCTGTCTACATTGTATTGGTACTCTGGCAATGGGAAGAACATTTGATTTCCTATCTTCATTTTATATTGGTGTCCAGGAGATGAAAAATGTTTTCTTTTGTATTCCTGTTTGCGTGGCATTGGTATCCTGGCAATGGAAAAAAAATTCATTTCCATGTCTGCATTTTGCTAGAGTTTTTCCCTTTTAAATGTTGTTGGCAACATGGAGTTCCTTCTGGTGTGTTTTGGTCACATCATTATGCATATTTTAATTACGGATAGCCATGAATTCCCTTCTGGTGTGTCCCTGTACATATTTTTCCCTTTTAAAATGAGACTGTGATAGCTGATTAATTACCCATGATTTTTCCATTCAAAACGTTGCTGAGATTGTGGTTAAATGCTCATGAATTGCCATTCAAACATGACTAAGACCATTGTTTAATGCTCACGATTTTACCATTCAAAACATGTCTGAGATCATTGTTTAAATGCTCACGTTTTGCCATTCAAAACATGTCTGAGACCATTGTTTAATTCTTGCGATTTTACCATTCAAAACATGTCTGAGACCATTTTTTAATGCTTGCAATTTTACCATTCAAAACATGTATGAGACCATTGTTTAATGCTCACGATTTTACCATTCAAAACATGTCTGAGATCGTTGTTTAAGTGCTCACGTTTTGCCATTCAAAACATGTCTGATACCATTGTTTAATGCTCACGATTTTACCATTCAAAACATGTCTGAGACCATCGTTTAATGCTCACAATTTTACCATTCAAAACATGTATGAGATCGTTGTTTAAATGTTCACGCTTTTCCATTCAAAACTTGTCTGAGACCATTGTTTAATGCCCACGATTATTGCCTTTAAAAGTTGACTTTGATTGCTGTTTAAATACCCACAATTTTCAGAGCTTGCTGTAATTACCCACGATTTTCCTTTAGAATGTTTCCAGAGCTTGCTGTAATTACCCATGATTTTTGGCTTTAGAATGTTGACTGAGCTTGCTGGAATGACAATGAATTTACCAGAACCATTGCTACAGTTAATTGGCTTGTTAATTGCAATGTTAAATGCTATATTAATTTCCTTACTAAATGCCAGAACAATTGCTACAACACTATGAATGGTCAACAAATTCCTACTTATTGATTAAATGCTGCAGCGAGTTAAATGGTTAACAGTTATGTAAATTGCCTTGTTTTTGTGCTATTAATCGTTATGTTAACTGTCATATAAATTGCCTCGCTACTGTTATATTAACTGTTATGTTAATTAACATGATAATCGCCTTGTTAGTGCTATAATACTTTTTATGAAAATAGTCATGCAAACTGCCCTGTTATTGCTCAATTAATTGATTATGTTAATCATTATGTTAAATGCCTTGTTAACTGCTGTAATAAATTGTTATGTAATATATATGTAATTACCTTGTGGATTTTCTACATCAATGTTATTAGCTGGCAGTTTCCTCCTCAATGATAATAAATAGCTAGTGTGGTTAATTCAGTGATTATATCTAGACTAATGTTGAGGTTTAACTATTCATAAGTGCTATAGGTAGCATTCCACTTTAAGAATGTTAATGTTGTTATTCAAGTTTATGGCTAGTTGGATTTATAGATATCGCCTAATTGGTAACCCAAACTCGCTAAATTTGAGTCGTAATTCATGTTAAGTTCGGTGGGTAACTCGTTGACTGATGGAATTTAGATTGGTTAATTGATCTGTAATTAACGCCAATTTAAGTCATAGATAACAACCTTTTAGCCTTGATTAATGGTTTTTGTTTAATATTAATTAATGTTTGTACGTGGTTTTGTAAACGTTCAATGTGATTGGTTTTGCTCACTATAAGGGTTCTAGTTACTTGTGTAATTAATTTTGGGTTGTTAGGATGATTGTCCTTAGCTTAGTAGGCTTGGTCTGCTTATGTCGGGTGGGATGTAGACACCTCCTTGTTCCTTAGAATAGTCGCCAGCCCTGAGACCTTAAATGATCAAAATTGATGGGAACCTGGGATTGAACGTTGCTTATGTGTCCTGGAGGTCCTAACCATTGCAAGGTAGGACAGACGGGTAGTCATTATTATTTTTCATCGGTTGAATGTCATACATTGCTTCCAGGTGCTTGATGTGCTTTTATGTTAGGTCGTTATGTTGTTTTTGCATGAGTTGCATGCGTTGTGTCGTCGTCGTGTTGTGATGTTGAGTATAATGTCATTATTACCTTCCTACACACACACAAAAAAAAAAAATTAAATAAAAAAATTTAAGGGTTATTTTACCGGTTGTACATCATAGGAGTCGTACAAGATGGGGATGTTAAATGTGGTATCATAGATAGGCTCAACCCGTGACTTGGGATCGCTACAAATTTTGTTGATATGATTTTATTATAATGTTACTAATTGAGTTGACTTGTATTCGTGCAGGTAATCATGGTTAGAGGACGCCACGGGGGCAGATGGCGGGGTGCTAGGGGAGGAGGCGCGATACCTTCAGTAGAATCCATGCCTAAGGGATCTAACCCCCAGGGAGACTAGCATGTTTTCGGACAGGAGAACATAGCAGTTGGTGATGTGGTCAGATTGATGAGATCTTTTTAGCGCATGTTTGAGGCACTGATCAGCTGTTTGGACAGAGATGAGGCCAGGGCACCGACACCCACTGAGGTTCTGCCACGCACTCCAATCGGTACTAGTAGCATTCATCGTGAACTCGAGAAGGTCAAATTTCCCGAGTTCTTTGGTGGCCTAGATGGCGCAGCCACCGAGGCATGGTTGGAGAACATGGCGATGTGCTTTGCACTTCGCGATTATACCTCCAACATGAAGGTCTGCATGGCGGTCTTCCAACTGAAAGGAAGAAATCTTCTATGGTGGAAGACGCTCCTACCGCAGTTGAACATGGTCGTCAAAGACGTTTCATGGGAACTATTCAAGGAGCGGTTCCGAGAGTGATACCTTTCAGAGGAATTCATTGAGCGTCAACTCAATGAGTTCAACGCCTTACGATAGGGTGGTCGTATGGTGCCCAAGTATGAGGCCTGTTTTATGGAGTTGCTCCGGTATTATCCACACCTTAACACTGAGAAACTTAAGGTAAACAAGTTCATGTTCGGCCTTAATGGCAGCGTACGTGCAAAGGTCAGGATTTTGATGCCTTAAACCTTGCATGATGCCGTCCAGAAGGCCCTCATAGCAGAGGAGGAGCTTATCAGCAGGGGTCAGACCAGTACTCCAGTGAGACCAATAGGGCAGGTGTCATCTGGAGCACAGTAGCATCAAACACTAGCTAGACATACGCCGAGATATCATGGCTTCCAGAGGGGATCCACTTTCACTACACCTCAACGATCGATGCCTCAACAGTGACACCTTATTGGGGACCACAGCATCGGCAGTAGTGTCGACCGCAGCAACAACAGTTTAGGCCTGTTCAGTAGAACAGACCAGGATTCCAGGCCAGTGGGTCGTCATCTTCTACTTCGGGTACTAGGACTAGTGGGCCAAAGAAGGGGTGTTGGACATGTGGGGAGACACACTACCAATGCGACTTCCCGGTGGAGAGGACTAGAGCGTTCGGATCAGCCGGACCCACTACCGTGGGAGATATGGGCAAGGCCCATCAAATTCATGCAGCGGTGAATAACCTCTAGGCAGAGCATCAATCGACTATGCTCGAGATGATAGGTACCATCGCTAACCAAACCCTTAGTATTTTGATAGATCTCGGTGCTACCGAGACTTTCATTTTTGGTGCAACGCTAAAAAGGATTAAGGTAAAGGTAGTCGAATAGGACGAGTTTAGCTTTGTAGAGATGGCTTCAGGAGCCAAACAGAAGGTTGGAGGAAAGGTTACAGGTTGTATCCTTAACCTGGGAGAGTTTGTCACAAGGGCCAACCTGTATGTCATGATATCAGGATCTTATGATGTCGTAATTGGTATGGAATGGTTGGAATCGCATGAGGTGATACTCAACTGTAAGAAGAAACGATTGAGCTTGGTCGATGATGAGGGACAACGACATGTGATTGTAGGACGAAACTAGGGAGTTTCCCTAAGGTTCATCTCTTCCTTACAACTACAAAAGAACATGCGCAAGGCATGCAAGATTTATGCGATCCTTGCATTAAACGAGAAGGGATTAACGTAAGGTTTAGAACACCCTCCGATGGTGAGAGATTTTATGGACGTATTTCCAGAGGAGTTACCCGGGTTTCCGCCAGACAGGGAATTGGAGTTCACTATAGACCTAAAACCCGGAACTGAATCGATAGCAATAATGCCTTATCAGATGTCGACCCTAGAATTACAAGAGTTAATAATGCAACTAAAAGAATTGCTGGACCTGGGACTGATACGTCCATGTGTGTCACCATGGGGTGCACCTGTTATTTTCATTCGAAAGAAGGATGGGTTGTGGAGGCTCTGCATTGACTACCGTCAATTGAACAAGGCCACAATCAAGAATCAATATCCGTTTCCAAGGATTGATGATTTGTTCGATCAAATGAAGGGCACGATGGTGTTCTTAAAGATCGATTTGCAATCAGGGTATCACCAGTTACGGATTAAGGAAGATGACGTCCCTAAGACCTCCTTTAAGACGAGTTTTGGACATTACAATTTTACTGTTTTACTGTTTGGATTGACAAACACCCCAGGGGTATTTATGAGTTTGATGAACGGGGTGTTCCTTGAGTACTTGGACAAGTTCATCCAAGTATTCATTAATGATATTTTTATTTACTCTCGGATGACGGAGGAGCATGACGATCACTTGCGCTTGGTACTACAGTGTCTGCGAGAGCACAAATTGTATGGGAAGTTATCCAAATGCTCATTTTATCAATTGAAGATCCACTACTTAGGGCACATCATCTCCGGTGAAGGTATCGTTGTGGATCCAACAAAGGTCGAGGCCATTATGAAATGGACTGTGCCGACGAATGTCCCATAAGTGCATAGGTTCATGGGTTTAGCAGGATACTATCAACGGTTCGTCAAGGGGTTTTTGAAGATAGCAAATCCGATCACAGAATTGTAGAAGAAAAACAAGAAGTTTGTTTGGACCAAGAAATGCGCAGAAGCATTTCGAAGGCTCAAGGAGTTGTTGACAACAACATTGATACTAAAGGTCCCTGACATGGACGCAGACTTATTGGCATGCACTGATGCATCCATGGAAGGCTTAGGTGGAGTCTTGATGCAAGATATACGAGTGATCGCTTACATCTCGAGGAAACTAAAAACGCATGAGGAGAACTATGCGACGCACGATTTGGAGTTGTTAGCCATCGTATATGCCTTAAAGGTTTGGAGACACTACCTGGTTGGATGAAAATTTGAACTAAAGACTGACCATTGTGGACTACAACACATATTTACGCAAAGCGACCTGAACGCGCGACAACGGAGTTGGTTGAAATTGCTTAGCGAGTACAAATTTGAGATTACTTACATAAAAGGAACAATGAATCGAGTGGTGTATGCATTGAACCGGAGACCACACATCTTTTCAGTGCTGCCTCTTCAGATGAATTTGCGTGAAAAGATTCTAAATTTACAATGTAATGATGAATGGTACAAAGAGGTCGAGGGTTTTATCAAACAAAACACATTGATGGTACCATAATTTGAAGGATTTTCATTTGATAGCGATGGATTATTGAGGTTTAAAAATCAGATCTACGTACTGTCGAACGATGAGTTGAGGATGTTGATCCTGAGTGAGGCTCATAGAGATTTTACATGGCTCACCCGAGAGTCATGTAGATGAGATCAGGCCTTAAACCCTTATTCTTCTAGAAGGGAATGAAGGCCGACATAGTCATCTATGTGGCCAGATGTTTAGAATGTAAATAGGTAAAGGCTAAACATAGACACCCAACAGGATTACTACAAGCACACGCTATTTCAGAATCAAAATGGGAGGTTATTTCGATGGATTTTATTGTTGGATTGCCACTGACGGCAAGGAGACATGACTCAATTTTCATAGTAGTAGACACTCTGATGAAGAGTGCTCACTTTATTCCTGTGCGTACGATGTATCAGGCACTTGACATAGCTAGAGTTTTCCTCAGTGAGATTGGGAGGCTGCATGGCCTGCCAAAGAGGATTATATCCGATTGAGGATTGGTGTTTATTGGATGATTTTGGACGAGTTTCCAAGAGGCCTTGGGAACCCAACTTAACTTTAGTACTGTGTATCACCCAGAGACTGACGGGTAGACCGAACGAATGAACCAAACCTTGGAGGACATGTTGCGCATGTATGTGATGGAACAACAAAAGCATTGGGAAGAATTCTTGCCACTAGTGGAGTTCACTTACAACAACAGTTACCAGAGCACCATTAAGATGGCGCCCTTCAAGTTTCTTTACGGGCAACCATGTCAAACTCCTTTGAGTTGGGATCAACTTGAGGATAGGGTCCCGGTGGGACCAGAAGCGATCCAAGAAATGGAAGAGAAAATGCAAACAATAAGACAAAGGACTAAAGAAGCGCAGGATCGACAAAAGAGTTATGCTGATGCGCACCATGTCGATCGTAGTTACAAGGTTGGTGATCGAGTCTTCTTGCGGGTTAAACTGCATAAAAGTTCGATCAAGTTTGGGAAGGGAGCTAAAATCTCTCCTAGGTTCATGGGACCTTTCAAGATTGTGGAGAGAAAGGGGCCCGTGGCCTATCGACTAGCCTTGCCTAATTCTTTGAGGTGCATGCACATTGTTTTTCATGTATCTGTTTTGAGACATTATATTAGTGATCCTACACATGTTATTGACATGAGTTCCTTGCAGGTAACGGACAAGGGGGCACTCATGGCTGAGCCAATCCGCATTTTGGATCATCGCGTTCGATAGTTATGGCGTTGAACGATAGAGTAGGTCAAGGTTTAGTGGGACAATTATAGTCTGCACTCGGCGACCTGGGAGGACGCATATGATATGCGCCAACAGTTTTCATTTTTATTTGATAGATAGACATATAATACTGTGATACACTTTATTTCAGCATTTATACTGTGAAACTTTGGGACGAAGTTTAGACCAAGAGGGTGGGTATGTAACATCCCGCTTTAGCGTACTGAGCAGACTTATTCTTTGAGGACACTTGCTCGCAAGTGATTCGGATTACTACGTTACTAAAACTTTGATTTTGATTATGAGGCGTTATGGGTTGATGACATGTTGTTTTACTGCATTGACATAGACAGGTGCTATAGACTTGGTTCACTGAGTGTGCAGGATTTTGGACCTCAAGGATGCAGAGGCATCGATGGAACCCTTTGGACTTCAGATCGAGTCAGGAAGTGTACCATTGAGGTTTGATTGTTTTACTATGATATTAGTGCATCTAATTAGATGATATGATATGGATATGTTCTGACATGATTTGTTGATGATGCAGGCTGACGATAGCTTACTGACCAGACTCACATGTGGAGTAAAGGGGTCATGCACGACTACCATAGATGATGAGGGAGAGGTGTAGACAACATCCCTACCATAGCCTACTAGCACTCTCGCCGTGGCTCGAACTGTAGGTTAACATTTACCTAGTTCGAGAGGACCCACGATGCCGTGAGGGAAGACTACAACAGTCGCTCACGATGATTCTAAGGGGTGCCCAATAAGGTTGGGGCCTTATTCCTTAGAGGCCCTTAGTCTCCCACAAGTTCACCTGGTGGAGTATTGACTCCAGGGGTTATTGATGTCTACCAAGTGAGTCAAGAGGTGAGTGGCACCCTTGGAGCATGTAGTGCATCCTGAAGGGCATGTTGCACAAGGGAAACAGATAAAGGTGAGTGGCACCCTTGGAGCACCTAGTGTGTCCTAAAGGGCATTCGCGTTGTTGGTGATAGAGGAATGAACCTAGATGGCCTTAGGACAAATAACGTGTTAAGAAATTTTTAAAACAAATTCCCTAATTAAATGTCGCCCTGTACGAAAATTTAAGGTTTAAGTCTAAACTATGCTAGTGGTAAAATTTTATCTCTCTATAAAAAAAAATAAC
>SNQJ01S0261059.1:152-12233 GCA_010110895.2 Picea sitchensis
ATCTGGGAGTGTCATCAATTTATCATTGATCACTTTCAGACCAGGAAGGCCCTTCTTCTGGAGAGCCCCAATCTTACTAAAGAATCTTTGTACCCCCAGGTCCATGGTCTGAACCTTTTCTTCCAATTGAAGCATTAATCCTCTCTTGGTCGAAACTCTTTTGACCTCAAGGATGGTCTTTGTTCTGTCCTCGATCTTCAGCTCTTCTAGCTCTTCTCTGGTATTAGAATTGAGGAACTTGATGATATCATTCGCCTGTGTTGGCATCTCCCCCAATTCTACTCTGATCTTCTCGATGGCCTGTTTGATCCTCTGGACCAATTCGTTTTGCTCAAACATGATCTAGATCATTGGCAATATCTCATTCATGGACTTAGTGATGTCTGTCCATACAGTCTCTTTAACCTCGGCCAATGTCTTGCCTGCCACTGTCTGCTTCCGGAGCTGTTGTAACTCCTGCTTGAGCTGCTCTGTTACCTGCTTTTCCTTGGATAGGCTAGTCTGGAAGGAAGATTTGAGTTCCTGCAGGTTCTCAATCTCCTTTTTTAGCCTGCTGATCTCTGTCTCCTGCAGGTTCATCCTTTCCATGGACTCAACCAGATCGACTGTCTTCTCCTCAGATGTCGATGGAGTAGTGGACGGGACTGCTGTTACTGATGCTGTGCTCACTCCTGCAATTGGGATAACACTCAATGGAATGACTTCCATTGGCTTCAACTGCTCTTTCTCTTTTAACATTTTCTCCATCTCAACTTCCATTTCTCTAAGCTGTGCGTTCTACGCCATGAGCAGCTTTAGCATCTCATCCTTCTCGCCTTCTTTCTCTGCTATCTCCTTTGCCTGCGAGTCCTCTATGGGAGGGAGCTTCAGCTGTTTCCTCAAGGATTCTATATCAGCGTTCTTCTTCTTTATCATTTCCTCCGCTTCTTTGACGTTCGAAGGGTCATAGCCGATATTGAGGACCAACTCCTCCAAAGTTTTGATTCTATTGTCCTTTGCAAAGGATGATATCTTCTCCATCTTTAGTTGTGTTTGAACATTGTTCAGGGACACCTAGAATTTCGAAGCAACAGTAGAAGCATGTGCCAGAGTGTAGAAAACCATTTCTCCTGTCTGCTTGTGCAGATCCATCTGATCGGCTGGGTGCACGTCCTTCGTCTGGAATTTGAAGGTGGCCCTCTTGTAGTCAGTGATCACCTTGGGATCTGGTACCTGTGCCTGGAGGAAGGCCATGTGCATTCTGCCCTTTTCTGTGTCGAATGCAGACATAAGATGATGTTGCGCAGTCGACGTCTGCTTCCAAAACTGAGCGCAAGTATTGCTGGTAAGGGTCTGGTTCTTTTTCTTGATCAACTCGTACTTCTCGAAGATGCTCAACTCTGGCCCAGTCTTGCCTGGCTGAGTGTCCAATGGGGAGTTTGTGGATTTCTTCGGTAATGTTGGGGTAATGTCCTTATAGAGGCTCGAACCGAAGGGTGGAATAACAAACTTGGTCACCGTGGTAGGCAAGGCTTCTTTTTCCCCTGTCGGGCCAGGGGCTGACGAAGTCTTAGGCCTCTTAGTGTGCAGCTGGAACTCCTCGGAAGATACCTCAGTGACAGTCGGAGATAAATCCTGCCTCGACCTCTTCTCTTTTGGGAGCTGTGGCGTGGTCGTTGGTGGCACAGTGGTCGGGGGAGCCTGCTGTTCCACTTCAATCAATGTGTTGGGCTCCCAGGCTGTCTGATTTGCAAACTTCTCGATTTCAGGCCTAGACACATGAACGTAAGGGATATTTTTGTTCTTCACCCTCATCTCTGAAATGATCCCACATGGATCATAATGCCATGGGAAGCTTAGGAAGAACTTCATTTCTCTCAGCATCCGGTGCCACGACTATTGCAGATGAAGGAGCCAATCTGCCCCTTGATTCTAAGTTGCTGCTTTTTCTTCAAAGACACAAAATGAATATGATATGAATTCATAATCTGTCTTATATAATCTAAAGCAAAGATTCTGATCGACAAATACTTGGGCAGCTTATAAGGTGCCAACTCACACCCGTATACTTTGATATCGGTATGATTTTGATACAGGTACCAATCCCCGATCTTTGTGTTGTCCGAGAGGTGTAGGATCCTCTGAACTTCATTGTTTATTCGAGGCTCGAGCCTGCCACCTAACATGCTTACCATGGGGTGGTAGAACATATCGATGAACGCCTTGAAGCTATATTCTGTGGAGTTGTGCTTCAGCAAGGAGGTCCATGCTGTGACAGCCCGAGGTCTACCATCTGCATCCATCTTCTGCATGGAAAATGACAACTTATCCGCCTGAAAAAAATGAACAAGTAGGCTAATATTGATGAATATCTGAACATGCCTTCCGTGCCAAAATTCACGAATTGTTCGTGAATATTGTCTGCCAAGAATGTGCTGAAATCAAACTGGGTGGTGGGTTTTCATCAGTGGAGAAAATGGATTGAAAACCCAGAATGGGTTCATCTATCCACTGGTCAGAATAGTATCCTAACAAAGCACAAAGGGAAGAAATGACCTGGTTTCCCTTAGTGGAGAACATGGACGACGGTTAAGGGGGATTTGTGGAAGGGAATTGAGCGGATGTGGGAAGGAAAAGCTCGAATATTTGAGCTCTTTGGGGAAAATTCATTTTCTGATACAACTCTGTAAGGATTTCCAGGTTGAAAGGAGATGCAGAGTCGGCTCGGGGGATTTGCATCATCTGGTCTATGGACTGGGGCGTGATGAGGAAAATGATTTCTCCGCACGAGGAGATGACAACTCTTTGTTCGGGAATATAGTGGGCTTGACACTTAAGCGCGAACTCGGGAAAATGGTGGATCTGGGGAAAGAGGTAAAGAGGTAAATTGGACCCCCAGAGTCCAATTTCATCGCTCTGGTCCAGGAAAACTTCCCTGAGCCATGACTGGAGGTCTGAGAAATCGAAGTCGCATTTGGTATAAACGATTAATCGGTCTTTGTCGACTAGTGGGATCTTGTCCAGGTCAATAGGAGGCGGGAGAAACAGATTCTCCTCTCCTTCTGTTTGTTTGGATTTTGGCGACATCTCTGCAACAGTACCTGCAATAAACACAACGTTAGTGGGGGCGACTGACTGTGGATGAGGGCGACGGGATTTAATGGAGGAGTAAGTGATGAGTTTCTCTTGTGCGACAGGCGAATAACAAAAATACGGGAAATAATGGTAGTTTTATTTACACTGGGGTCGGTTGGGTTCGGGAGACAGGTCAGCGGGATAACAGATAGGTTATCCAGTAATAAATGGACAACAGGTCGGTTGGAGGTGAGATGGTAGGTGACGGTGGCTGAAAGATATGGACGGATGACGTGGTGGCTAGGGATTGGAGGTAAAAGTCGTAATAAGGGGCTTGCCATGAGTGAAAGGGGGGAGGGGACTAACAACAGTTATGGGATGTGACTAACTCGGGAAGAAGTGGAAGGTGACGTCCATAAGTGACAGGGGTTTGTCAGATAGCAGACGGTGAAGGGACTTGGGGGAAAATAGATTGATGCCACGTATAACCAGGGACCCGCCAGAGGGAGATTACCATTCCGGACCCCCCCGCCCCTCAGTTAAAAATAGATCATCCAGGGGGGTCCGAAAACCATTTTGGGCCGTTGATATGCGCGCCTGTATCTGAGCCGTAGATCTAAGCGCGCTCTTTATTACTCATTCCGGATGCCCTCCCTCTATTAAAGGCAGAACAAACGGGGTGGTCCAGAATCCAATATTGACCGTTGATTTAAGCGCTCAACCCTGGGCCGTCCAGATGCACACAAATGTTATCGGCAATTCCAGACCCCCCCCGGTTAAAAGTAGAATGGTCGGGGGGGTTCGGAATGATCTGTACACCGTAGATCTGGGTGCCGCGAGCAAGACCATCGATATGTGTAGGGAGCATAAATGGGGGGCAGAGAATACATGCGCTGGGAAAACTTAGGATAAATGCAATTTATGGGTTTTCCCCAAACTTTTCAAGTAGACACCACCATGGGGCTTTGACCAAACGATCTTCTAAGCATATGAAACTTGGTGCTACATTGACATCAAGCTGGTTTTATTGGAATGGAACCGTAAAGAAACTATCCTACACAATAACCTATCTTCCTATGACAATTAACCCAGATTAAACTGTTAGGTTAAGAATTACTCTACCTTTGGGCTACCTGGCCAAGATTAGACAGTTTGGCCAGATTTATTCACTAATCTACCTAGACACTTTGGCTAAGATTAAACTGTTTAGCCAAATTCATTCACTACCCTATCAACATCAAATTTAAAAAGAACTTGGCCATGCTTGAAAGGTATGGACCAAGTTACTATTATTACATGGGGCTTTTATTGAAATTCTTTTATGCCCTCTTTTCTTTCTTTCTTTTTCCTTTTTTCTTTTCTTTTCTTTCCTTTTCAAATTATTAGCAGAATGAAACATCATTTGTCAACAAAAACACTAAAGACAGATAATATCCCAATCACCAGTTGATCCTATATCTTATAGGGTGATAACAACGTCTCCACCTGGGGATGGTACTTGCCCTGTGAGGTGCCAAGAATCCTGGTCCCTGTCGTTCAGAAAATTTCTGCCTAGTAGCCTTCGTCGATTGATAAGCTTTATTCTCGAAAATGGGAAGAACAATGGTCAACAACTTAGGGCCTTCTCTTCGGGCTTCAACCAATAGACTAATGTTCTTCACTCAGAAAATGCAGGTGAAACATAGAAATAAAAATGGTATGTACAATGGAGAGTGAAAAATCAAATCTCTAATGAGGGGGCACATAATGTTTCAGCATTCTGCCATTCACAGGTCCTCCTGGCAGATCTGTCCCATCAGCGTTGTTTAGCAAGAAAGCATTGTTTCCTCTGAAAGCTTGGATCATGTATGGTCCTGTCCACAGACTGTCAAACTTTCCATGCTTTCCCTTGTCTTCATTTATGGCATCCCATCTCAGCACCAAATCTCCTAGCTCGAAATCATCTTCCTTGGTTCATTTGTCAAAGATCTTCTTGATGTTTTCTTGGATTACTTGAGTCTTGTTGAAAACATCCTCCCTAGACTACTGCAAATGGATCATCTGGTTGATCCTTCTCTGTGAGTCATTTGGCTCAGCTTGTACATCTTGAAGCAACTTCATGACGAGGATTCCTAAAGAAGTGGGGAAAACTGCCTCTGTTCCATAGACCGGCTGGTATGGTGACATACCAATTCACCTTTTGTTGGTCAGTCTGTCAGCCCATAACGCAAACACCAACTTGTTGTGCCATGATTTCTTGTTTTCCTGCAATGTTTTCTTGATGATATCTACCAAGGTTTTGTTTGAAGATTCCGCCATCCCATTCCCCTGAGGGTAGTAGGCTATGGAATGCCCCAAACAAATGTGATACTGGTTGCAGAAATCTATGAGCTTCTTCGACCGAAAAGCAGCTGCATTATCGGTTATAATCTTTCTAGGACATCCAAAACGAGACAAAATATTATTTTCAAGGAATTTGATAATAACAGAGTCAGTGGCTTGCCTGCTTGGTACTGCTTCAATCCATTTGGTAAAATAATCGGTGGCAGTGAGAATCCACCTGTGCTGGCCTGAAGATGGGGGGTGTATTTCTCCAATGAAGTCGAGTCCCCATTGCTGGAAAGGGGCCTCAACTGAGATCGGTTTCAGAGGTAGAGGGAGGAGTTTCCTTTTGCCTTCAAACAGTTGACATTGATGACATGCAGTTACCTTTTGATGCACATCGACGAACAGGGTGGGCCAATAGAATCCTGCTCTGAGCATTTTGTTGGCTGTGACCTTCCAGTTCAGATGACCACCACATTCTCCTACATAAAACTCTTGTAACACTTTATCATCTTCTTCTTTCAATAATTAATCTAACAGAATGCCTCCAGGATCTTTCCAATACAAATTGCCTTCTAGAATACAAAATTTTAAGGCTTTCAACTTTAAAAATCTAGCTTTAGTCTTAGTCAAACTAGGGGGAGCTTGTAGATTTTGCAAAACGAATATAAGGTCTGCGTACCATGGAGAGTTGAGAAATACCTCTCTCACACTTGGAGTCGCCATCTTGCCCTGTTCATCTGCTTCAGCTAAAAAATTAATGTCAAGAGCATGAAAGTTAGATTCAACCATTAATTTAGCAAGGCCTTGACCTTTGATTAGTTTGGTAGGCTTAATCTCTATGTCGTATTCTAGGATGACAACAATCCATTTGCCTCTTCTTCCATCCGGATTGTCCTGTGTCAAGATGTCCTTTACTACAGAATTCAGAACATATGCTATGGTGTGGGAATGGAGAATGTAGACCCTAAAGTCTTTTATGGCTTTCACCAAAGCGAAAGCTTGTTTCTCCATTATCTTGTAATTCAGAGCAGTGTCTCTCAATGCTTTACTAAAGAAAGCTATGGGCTGTTCATACCCTTCGCTGTTCTTTTGAAGTAACACCGTTGCTATAGTATGTTCGGAAGCGAAAGAAAACAAATAGAAATCTTTGGTAAAATCGAGACTGATTAAGACAGGGGCCTCTGTGAGCGCTCGTTTGACTTGTTCGAAAGACTGTCTGGACTCAGAGTCCCATTTTATTTTTACATCTTTTTTAAGCATATTTGTAATGTTTCTAACTAGCTCGGCCAGATTGGGAATGAATCTTCGTAGAAAGTTTATTCTCCCGATAAAAGACTGTAGTTCTTTAAGGTTTCTGGGGTGTTCTAGTTTTTGTATGGCCTCGATTCTGCTGGGGTCTATTTTGATTCCATCCTTTGAGATGATGTGTCCTAGAAGTTTGCCTTCCTCTAGCCCGAAAAGGATTTTCTTAGGATTTAAAGAAATCCCAAACCTTCTACATTTCTCGAAAACTCGTCTGAGGTGCCGTAGGTGTTCATCATCAGATCGGGAAAACACAGTTACATCATCTAAATAGACGACAATAAACTTACCTGATTCTTCCATGAAGGCAATGTCCATAGCCCTCTGGAAAGTGGCTCCTGCGTTCA
The DNA here is from genome assembly GCA_010110895.2 of Picea sitchensis. NCBI lineage: Eukaryota > Viridiplantae > Streptophyta > Pinopsida > Pinales > Pinaceae > Picea > Picea sitchensis. Next base: position 7,163 of record SNQJ01S0261059.1, read on the forward strand.
TCAGACGAAAAGGCATTTTCACATACATGAAAGTGCCCCATGGCGTGGTGAAAGCGGTTTTGTCTTGGTCATTTGGGTGAACTAGGACCTGATTGTAACCCGAGAAACCGTCTAGCAGAAAAATCCGACTGGATCCGACCACCCTTTGTAGGATGTGGTCCATTTTCGGCAAGGGGTAATTATCCTTTAGGGAGACTTTATTCAGATTTCGGAAATCTATGCAGAGTCTGATTTCCCCAGATTTCTTACGTGTAGGGACCAAATTAGAGACCCATTTGGAAAAACGCAAAGGGACTATGATTTTGGCATCGTACATTTTTTTTATTTCCTTTTCTATCAGAGGGAGCAACTTGGGATTTATCCTCCTAAGTTTCTGCCTAAACGGTTTTTGGTCTTCTTTTATTGGAATCCTGTGCTATATGATGCTGGTATCATAAGCTTTCAAATCCTCATAGCCCCAGGCAAAAACATCCGAATATTCTTTTAACAACTCAATGTATTTGAGTTTTTGCTCTGGGGGTAATGATTTTGACAGTTTGACTATCCTGGGTTTCTCTCCAGTCCCTATATTACAGTCTTCTACCTCTTGTCTGTGGGCTTCGATTTTCGGTTTTTTGGCTACGTCGTCAAAATCAAACAAATCCTCTAAAGGTACTAGACCTCTAGGCAAAACATTGCTTTTCAAATGTAAAACATCAGCATCCATTTCGTCATCGCCTTATTCTCCTGAATCTATGCTATTTACACTATCAATTTCAAAATCAGAACTATTTACATTTTCACCTTCGTTCTCTAAATCTATATTTGTACATTCAAAATCGTTTTTACACTGTAGAAAGTCTTCGATTTGATTGTCATTACCAAACACCTGCCAGTACCTGATATTGTCGGGAATGGTTGGTCTGCATTTCACCTCAACAGTGTATGGGCGAGTCGAGCGGAAAGGAATCTTACAGGTTGTTGTTGTCATAGCCAATCCGTCTGCCAGAATGTTTTGTCCCCTCGGCATTACCTGCAAGTCAACTTCAGTGAAACATCTAAGGGCATCTAGAACAACATTCCTATAAGCTCTAAGACGTGGGTGTTTCGCAGCGTACTCTCCTTTGATTTGCTTGATGATCAATTCAGAATCACCTCTTACCATAATCTGTTTAGCACCAACTCTTTTCAAAAGCTTCAGACCGAGCATCAAGGCTTCATACTCGGCAACATTGTTAGTGCATTGGAAATTTAACTTGTAAGAATGGTTTTTCGAGTACCTATTTCTGTGATTATGCAGCTAGACTCCTGCTCCAACTCCTTCTTTGCTCACCGCTCCATCAAAATCCATGCTCCAGAAATCAGCGGGTAACTCTTATGTTATCACGTTCTTCATCCTTGCTACCTCAATGATTTCTTGGCCTTCATCCTAACTGGATGTATCTTCTTCCAGCCGAGTGTCTTGCTCTCCCGTGTCACCATCGTTGTACAAGATAAAAGAATCCAAGTCAGAATGCGCGGAGTAAAGAGGATAGTTGTGCGGATTTTCTTGGCTACTGACCATGTACTTCATCAATGTTTCTTTGTATAACCTTCTTTGTTGCCCGAAAACTGGGATAGTGGCATAAGACATATCTAGATGCAGGGTACCTCTCAACTTATCCCCCCAAGACTGGGAAAGCAACATTCCATACTTCGGAGGGATGTCTGCGACTACCACGTCCATGACCATGCTCTTTGCAGGAATCTGAACCAGTGTGATACATAGGTCCTTAATCAAACCAATACATCTAACTTTACTGGAGTCAAATGAGTGTAAATCCTTATAAGGTCTGGTGACCTCCAGTCCCAGTTTCTCCATTACTGCTTTAGGCATCAGATTGTGAGAAGCACCCAAATCCAACATAGCGTTATGCAAGATTAGGTCATGTATGCTTAGACTGATGTAAAAAGGAGCGACCTCACCAGTATCATGTCGACCATCTACTTTAGGTCCGAACAGAAGCTCGGGTTGATCATCAGTAAGGTTCACAGTGTCTAAATGATTTGCTGATCCAATGGTTATGGCCTTCGTGCCTATGTCAGGTTCAATGGTCAGTGCTTTAATCACCTGTGAACGATAAACGTCTTTGTTCATCAACTCAGAAAGTGGGATGCGAATTTTTACTTTGGCCAATTCCCCCTCAAGGATGAAAGGTGTGGGAGCTCTGCCCTGGCTCATCAATTCTGGTTTGTCCACCATATTCTTTTGTTCCGGAGTACTTGGTGGATTAATAGGTGAAACCTCAGGCTGAGACGACCTTTTCAGAATAGAAAGGTTTTTCTTCATGGAAGCTTCGGCAGTGCTCTTTTCAGGAATCTTCTAGGCAGCTGGCTCAAAGGCCTTCTTGGTTTCGACTACTTTCTTTGTTTCAACCGTCTTTTTTGGGGAACTACCTTCTCTCTTTTTACTCCGCAGATTATACTGTCGGTGTACCTCCAAAATGGCATTTTCGAACGCCTGTTGTTCTGCATCTTCAACTTCTTCACTTACTTTTGTTTGATTGAGAAGAAAAAGTTCTTGCTCTTCTTGGGTAAGGAAAATAACTTCGTTGTCGTGAATGCCCATGAGATTTATGTGAGTATCCTCCAGTTCTTCGATTACTTCCTCCCCTTCATCAGCATAATTTTCTTGCAAGGGAGGTCTGATCTGCTGATACGACCCTCTCTGCTCTCTTTGATCCCTAGGATCTCTCTGTTTGATTTGAGGAGGGTTTCTCCTAAAGTTAGGGTTCCTAACCTGGGGAGCTGGTGGATTTTCTCTCGAAGGATTTCTGTCAGACACAGTAAGTCTTTCCATCATTCTTTCCACTGCTCTGGCCAAAGAATCCAATTTGGAATCTGAGGTCGACGTGGAAGGTTCTTCTTTAATTGTGACTCTCCTCTCTGACCTCTTACGTGCCCTTTTTGCCAACAAATTGGCCTCCACACTTATAACACTTTTTTGCATGTCTTCCAGGGTGGTAGAATTTCTCTCCCTTAGTTGGTATGACATGTCAGTGTCAAAACCATCGGGGAATTTTATCAATGCCAAACCTTGTGGAGGGTTGATTTCAGCTGGGATTGCATTGTACAGGTTATTGAAACGAGTGCAGTAATCTTGCACTGTCTCACCTTGATTTCTTCTAATATTTTCATATTCCGACAAGATTTGCAGAGGGTTTTTCTTTACCTCCCATCTGTCTAGAAAACTCCTTTGGAATGCGGTAAGGTCAAGGATTGAAGCGGTACACAACCCTTTGTACCATTTTTTAGCGTCCCCTGTCAAACTTTGGGCAAACAATCTCATTTGAACGTCAGCTTCATCTACTTCATGCAGATCATAATAATCATTCATTTTATCTACGTGCTGTTGTGCACTCAAAGGCCCTGTTACATCAAACTGTGGAAGTCTTGTTTGATAGTCTTGGGGCATGGCATGTAGAGGCGCATCCAACACCAAGGGAGCATATCAAACTTCCATGATGGGTGGAGGAGGTGGAACGACAACCTAGATGATCGACGAGGTAGCGACTGAAGACGAGGACGAGGATGGACTAGATAGCACGGAGGGAGTGATTTGCGGTTTCGTAGTGGGAGACAAAACTTCAGGGGTTCGGGGTTGTAAAACGGTTGGGTCGAAAATGATTCCAGTCACAAAACTATCAGACCGTGTCCTAACCAGTCTTTGATGTGGAAAGGTATCAGGGTCAGGGTTTTGAAAGGTAACATGTTCCCCTGAAAAGGAAAGGGACTTATGCAAGGATGTATGACTCACTGAGCCTTCAGCTATGGTCGTTTTCCTGAGCAACTGTTCGGGGTTATCTGTCACTATCGCAGGTTCTGGGTCTGGATGAGATCGAGTATATACTCTCTTGGGAGCCATAATTCTTTTTGGTTTTTTATATATATACTTTTTAATTTTGTGAGTCCGAAAATAATATATAAAAAGTTTAATCAACCTCTAAACATTACTTTCTTCTCAAATTTGCAATATTCCATGAACAAACTTTCTTTTTAGGGAAAAGAAAACGTGAAATTATCAATTTTTAGTTCTGTTCCCCAGTACGGTCGCCACCATGTTAGCACTCTGTAAATTTCCAAGAGGTTGACACAGAAGAAATCCACAAAATGTAACTTTATCCAACCACTTTTGAAGCTGGGATCTAGCCCTTCCAACTAGATCCCAAATAACAGACGGTGGGTCTGTCAGATAACAGACGGTGAAGGGACTTGGGGGCAAATAGATTGACGCCACGTATAACCAGGGACCCGCCAGAGGGAGATTACCATTCCGGACCTCCCCCCCTCAGTTAGAAACAGATCATCCAGGGGGTCCGAAAACCATTTTGGGCCGTTGATATGCGCGCCTGTATCTGAGCCGCAGATCTAAGCACGCTATTTATCACTCATTCCGGACCCCCCCCTCCATTAAAGGCAGAACAGACGGGGGGGTCCAGAATCCAGTATTGACCGTTGATTTAAGCGCTCAACCCTGGGCCGTCCAGATGCGCGCAAATGTTATCGGTGATTCCGGACCCCCCCGCTTAAAAGCAGAATGGTGGGGGGCGGGGGGGGGTCCGGAATGCTCTGTACACCGTAGATCTGAGCACCGTGATCAGGACTGTCGATATGTGCAGGGAGCATAAATGGGGGGCGGAGAATACATGTGCTGGGAAAACTTAGGATAAATGCAATTTATGGGTTTTCGCCAAACTTTTCAAGTAGACACCACCATGGGGCTTTGACCAAATGATCTTCTAATCATATGAAACATGGTGCTACATTGACATCAAGCTGGTTTTATTGGAATGGAACCATAAAGAAACTAGCCTACACACTAACCTATCTTCCTATGACAATTAACCCAGATTAAACTGTTGTGTTAAGAATTTACTCTACCTTGGGGCTACCTGGCCAAGATTAGACAGTCTGGCCAGATTTATTCACTAATCTACCTAGACACTTTGGCTAAGATTAAACTGTTTAGCCAGATTCATTCACTACCCTATCAACATCAAATTTAAAAAGAACTTGGCCATGCTTGAAAGGTATGGACCAAGTTACTATTATT
>SNQJ01S0261060.1:1142-11919 GCA_010110895.2 Picea sitchensis
TGGGCCCTAGTCATTTAATTTGTGAGATGCAAATTAAAAGGTGACTTTATGACTTTAGTGAGGGTGAGTGAAGAGACACCAAATCTCATCCACTCATCTAATCCAATCTCAACCGTTGGATTAAGAAACTCCTCACCTACCTCGTGAGGTTGATTAGGGTAGGAGGGCGCACACTAGCTAGGGTTGTTGTTCATTCATCTTTTGGAGAGGAAGAGAGAGCAAGAGAGAGGTTGAGCTTTTTGAGAAGAGGCATGCATCCCAAGGCAACTAGAGGGCACGGTTTTCAAGGCAGCAGACAACAAGGAAGAACAGGTTGTACAGTATGGATTTGAAGAGGCCGTACAACCATTAATGTACACAGTTTTCGAGGGAGAGTAGCAGGTTATTTTGAGAGTATTGGCATGCATTCCAAGGCTGCCATATAGTGTTTTTCAGGCACATAAATCGAGGAAGGTGCTAGGCATGATTTTCTGGGCAAAGAAAATCCATACAGTCCGTACGGACCTGCACAGATTTCAAGTGGCTGTACTGTCATAAATTTTGGGCGCATTTTTCAAGTGTAGTGGCATGTTTTTCAAGACAGTTTACTACTGGGTTTTTTCGTACAGTTGCAGCAGAGATTTGGCACGCAAAATGAGGATCGTCCGTACAACATTTAATGCTGTGACATCTGTACAAGTGGTACGGATTTCTGGCACAGAAATCAAGGAGCTTTCCCAGGACTGTTCAGAAGGATTTTTGCAGAAGAAAGTCTGAGATAAGTTTGTGTAATTTCTGAAGATGAATATGCTATAAAAGAAATTTCTTTGAAGCTCACAAATAATAAAATTCCCTCTCTCACTGGTTTTCCCCTTGTGGGTTTTTCCAGGGTCGATGTTAGACCGAAAATATCTATGTCAATAATTTTTTGAGTTTTATATGCTGCTGATATTTTATTTCTGCATTATAAACGATGTTCAGAATCCTCATGTTTTAGTTCTGGAATTATTTTTTTGCTGAGTTTTATTTGCTGATATAAAATTGGGTTACCTTCTTCATGAAGATTTCAGAGATCAGAGATCAGTTAGGAGCCATTGGAGAAACCATATCAGACAGAAAGCTTGTCATGATTACTCTCAATGCTCTTCCAAGCCATTGTGAATCTTTCATTCAAAGTATCAGTGGAAGAGCAGATTTACCTTAGTTTGATCGTCTATGGGAAGACTGCACTCAGGAGGAAACCAAACTTATAGCCAGAGGCGTGCAAGACACCCATCATGATGACTATCAAGCCCTTGCTTCTCATGCAAAGAGAGGCAAAAGAAAAAGAAGTTTCAGCAAAAGCATTCAATGACAAGAAAACTTCAACAGCGCCAAGTCATGAACAGAGAAAAGACATATCAAAGATTCAATGTTTCAGATGTGACAAGTATGGACACATTGTGAGAAATTGCCTTACTAGGAAGAAAGGAAGACAACATGCCTCCACTGCCGATGTTGATTCAGAACCACCTCAGAGGGATCAAGACATAAAAGATGAAGCGTTCTTCATTTCAACACTCTCAGGTACGGTTCCTACTGATAGTGATATTTGGTTGATTGACAGTGGTGCTTCCAGACACATGAATGGATATAGAGAACATCTCACTGATCTTATAGAGAAAGAGTCTCGTCTGGATGGATATAGAGAACACCTCACTGATCTTATGTGATAATGCCAGATATACTGTGAAAGGAGTTGGATCTTCTTCCTTCCAACTAGATTCTGACATACCTCTTCAATTAAGTGAGGTACTATATGTATTTGGGATGAAAAGAAACCTTGTCTTTGTTTTTGCCTTAGAGGATAAAGGCTACAAGGTTATTTTATCTGAAGGAAAAGTTCTTGCATGGCACAACAACTCACACATGGATTCTGCCTGAGTGATTGGTGTTCGAGAAAACAATTTGTACAGATTGGCTGTCCGACCAGTCCAGGCCTTGTTACATGATACTATCAGCTTGAGCGAGCTATGGCATAGGAGACTTGCTCATTTACATTATAGAGCCCTTCCCGCTCTGGGGAAGATGGTGACAGGCCTTCCAGAGATACATATCGAGCATGATGGCATTTGTAGAGGTTGTGCTCTTGGCAAGAATGTCAAGGGGTCCTTTCCGAGCAGTGACAGTAGATCCAAGGGGATCTTGGACTTGATACATACAGATGTTTGTGAACCCATGACTGTTGCTTCCTTGAGCGGATATTTGTACTATGTGCTCTTCATCGATGATTACTCTTGGAAGACGTGGATTTACTTCTTGAAGACCAAGGATGGAGTCCTTGCGAGATTTCAAGAGTTTAAAGCTTAGGTTGAGAACCTGACCGGGAGGAAGATCAAGATGATGAGATCAGATAATGGAGGAGAATACACCTCCAGGGGTTTCAGTGATTTTTGTATTGAGGCAGGGATCAAGAGGGAGTAGATCGTTCCTTGTAACCCACAACAGAATGGGGTTGCAGAGAGAAAGAACAGATATATTGTTGAGGCAACCAAAGCGATGATACATGATCAAAATCTACCTATGATTCTGTGGGCAGAGGCATCCATGACAACTGTGTATGTTCAGAATAGGAGTCCTCATAAGATTCTGAAGAACATGATTCCCAGAGAAGCTTTCATCGGAGTGAAGCCTGAGGTTGGACACTTCAGGATATTTGGGTGTCCAGTATACATTCATGTACCCAAGGAAAAGAGGACCAAGCTAAACCCTTCAGGCAAAAAGGGTACATTTGTGGGGTACAATCAATCTTCGAATATCGGATCTACATCCCTGGTCAGAGACAAATCAAAGTTAGCAAAGATGTCACCTTTGAGGAAGAGATAGCCTTTCGAAGATCCAGAGAATCTCAGATGGAGATTGATAGTGAGAGGAAAGAAGAGACAGTACCTCCTCCCCCTTCAGCAGTTCAGAGGGAGACAGTTACTGCTCCAGTTGATCCAGTTAATCTCGTAGCTCTTGTTGATGCTCCCAGAGACATTGCAGTAGGACAGAAGAGGCATGCATGGGCTCGACAGACTCTGCTAGAGGCAGAGGGACATACAACTCCTCGTGGTACATTCCGAGAAAGCAAGAGACCACAAAGATTTTCGAGCTATGTTTCAACTATGAGCCACATCATTGATACTGGGCCTTCTTGTCATGGAGAAGCAACATGTCAGCAGGTTTGGCAATATGCCATGACCAAAGAGTATCAATCCATCATGAAGAATGATGTGTGGGATATTGTTCCGAGACCGAAAGGGAAGTCTGTAGTGACTTCCATGTGGATCTATAAGATCAAACATGCAGCCGATGGAAGTGTCGAGAAGTACAAAGCGAGATTTGTGGCTAGAGGATTCTCTTAGGTGGAGGGAATAGATTATGAGGAGACATTTGCTCCTATTGCCTGATACACTTCCATCCGTACGATTATTTCCCTTGCCGCATCCATGTGTTGGAGACTACATCAAATGGATGTGAAGACAGCCTTTCTCAATGGAGAGATTGAGGAAGAAGTTTACATCGAGCATCCAGACGGATTCGTGATACATGAGGAGTCTCATGTGTGTAGGTTGAAGAAAGCATTGTATGGACTAAAGAAGACACCTCGTGCATGGTATGAGAAGATTGATGGATACTTGATGAGTTTGGGCTTCAGCAAGAGTGTTGCTAATCCCAACCTATAATACAACATTGTTGTTGACGAGTGCTTGATTTTGGTCCTATATGTTGATGACTTATTCCCCACCGGTTTAGAAAGCCTTATTGTTGAATGTAAGCATGCATTGGCTTCTGAATTCGAGATGAAGGACCTTGGTATGATGCACTCTTTCTTGGGACTAGAAGTGTGGCAGAGGACTGATGAGATTTTCCTGAGTCAAGGAAAATATACATTAGAGATATTGAAGAAATTCGGGATGATAGACTGCAGATCCATGCCTACACCGATGGTGATGAATTTGAAGAAAATGAACGAGAATTCTTCTGATTCAGGCGAGATTGATGAGGTTGAAGAAATTCGGGATGACAGACTACAAGCCCATGGCTACACCGATGGTGATGAATTTGAAGAAACTGAGCCAGATTTCTTCCGATTCAGGCGAGATTGATCCACATCTTTAAAGATAATTGATTGGATCATTGATGTATTTGGTTAACATCAGACCTGATATATGCTATGCAATGAGTGTACTCAGTCAGTTTATGAGTCAGTCGAGACAAACACACTGGATAGCAACGAAGCATGTGTTGAGATATTTACAAGGCAAAGTTGGTTATGGACTGAGATATGCCTCCGGTATAGACATGAGATTGCAGGGATATGCCGATGCAGATTGGGAAGGGAGCGCAGTGGACCGGAAGAGCACCTCCGGTTGTTGTTTTACTTTGGGATTTTCCATGGTTTCCTGGTGCAGCAGGAAACAAACTTCTGTGGCTCGGAGTACCACAGAAGCAGAGTACATTACATTACGTGTGGCAGTCCGCGAAGTAGTGTGGCTTCGCAAGCTCCTTGCAGACTTATTTGGACATGAGATGGATTTCACCGTTATCCATTGTGATAACCAGAGCTATGTGAAGCTCTCAGAGAATCCCGTGTTTCACGATAAATCGATACTCATTGAGATCAAATACCATTTCATCAGAGATATGGTGCAGAGGAAAGCAGTACATGTGCAGTACCTTTCTACACACGAGCAGGTTGCAGATGTCTTCACCAAATTGCTTGCCAGGATGAAGTTCGAGTACTTCCGTGAGAGACTTGGCCTGGTGGAGAATGCCTCTCTAGCTGAGACGGAGTGTTGATGATTGGAACTTCATGAGACATTCTCCAGATCGTACTCCTTTGGACTGAGTTGAGATGATCTGTGAGAACGACTATGTGATAGGTGAGTCATAGTCCTTTGGACTGAGTTGAGATGACGTGTGTTGGTCTCTTGTAATACTCCTATGGACTTAGTTGAGTTGACTTGAGATGGCTCTTCGGTTCATACTCCTATGGATTTAGTTGAGTTGATCTGTTGAGAGTGACGTTCCTTGTGGTTGAGGCTTCAACACATGTGGACTTGTCCCTAGTGGCAGAGCACTAGAGGATGTGTGGGAGATGCCTTGCTATATTGTCTAAGAGTAAGATTATTGTGAAACCCTAATTTGTATTGTGAAGGGTACAAGTCGGCCTTACTGTGTAAAGATAATTAATATTGTGTAAAAGATTAATTATAATTTTGAGTTGTACAAGTCGGCCCTATTGTGCCAATAGACACATCTATTGATGAGTTAGGTCATGTATTTATTAGAGAGATACATTCCCATTGCGGATCATATCTCATTCTCTCATAACATATTGTGGAGGTCTGAATAGTGCGCACTTCTTCTTATGCGCTAGCCTTTCTTGGTCATAGAGCACCCTCTTGTGTGCACTAGGGTTTGTGGTGTAAGGGTGATCTTCTCTTGACTCTATAGCAAAGGATTGCTGGGTTTTTCCCTTGTTTGAGAAGGATTTTCCCAGGATAACTTCTTTTGTCTTGTGCATGGTTATTCTTCTTGTGATCTTGGTTACTGCAGCTATTGTGTTGCTGCATTGTTTATGGTTCAAGTTCATGCTAAATTGAAAAGAAACTACATGTGCTTGAGCAATCATTAAAAATTCAACACTCCCAAGCCACCAAGGGTTTCTCACCCAATTACCTTAACTAGGTCAGGTACCTTTCCCAGGTAAACTCCAGCTGAAATACAAACTCACTCTTACTCAAGAGTAATCTCAAGCATAACAATCTCTGATACCATGTGGAAATATCATGGTCTTGGGCAATTAATGCAAAACTGAAGGTTCACCTTTTTAGAAGGTTTCCTGGATCTTAGTCCTAGAATTTTCAAGCTTTAGGACTGCTGTAAATTAGAGTATAAAACAGCAGTGGAAAGATTACAATAATTCATTTCAAACAGCCCCAAACTTCCCAGCAATTCAAGGAAAAAAAATACCAAACAAAGAGATAGTTTCAGCTCCTTACCGGGCAACTTATCAGCCAATAATTGGATCTGAAAATGCATTTTTACAGCAGTATAACAGCAGTAAAGTCATCCCTACTTCTAGCCACCATTTAAAAATCTTCAAAAACTACTTTTATTTTTGCATAATAAATCTGGAAATTACAGCTCATGATCATAACCCGGGTTTATCCCCAAGTCTAGATAATATCTTATTGATTTCATCTTACACTAGACTTGTAATTCTGTCCTACAAATCTGCAATAATATATTTCAGTAATAACCCTAAAACAGTTTTGTAATAAGTTCATAAGCCCCTCATTCATCATCATATACCTTTGGACTTACTATAAGCAGGGAAGCCCCCCTTGTGTTGGTGATAAACCATCCTAAAGTGAGGGAAGAAGTTACTGAGGTGACAATGGTGACTCTTCTGAGTTCCACTTGAAGTCTTTCTTGGTGAAGACTTTACACCATAGGTGAGACTGGGAGCGGTAACAGGGCCTACATCAAGTTGACTAGGTCGGCCTTAACTAAACCTATAATTGCAATCTAATGAATGCTTTGACAATGCCATCCTTAGCCTAACCTAAAAAATCAAAAGCAATGATTACACTATGACTTGGACGTGACCAATCACAAAAATTACACCATTCTCAATACCGATTGACTGTTTCAAGACTCGATTGTATCAAATTTGCTCCAACTGAATTACTATTTATAATTTCAAATGACCATAGCTTTCTCATACATTGTCCCCATTGCTGACATTTTTATACAAATGTAATTCCTATTGATGTTGAATGTTCATCTGATTATGATATTATGGTGAAATTCAATATTGAAGCTTCAGAGGGTTTCAGACCACCTTGACATGATAAACCAAGAACCATGTTGATTGATCAGGGTCATGGCTGGACAAAAGGAATGGTTGGCTACAAACTAGCTTGGTTTATGTTTGGCTGTTCAAATTTCAATCATATGAACAATTGGAGAGACAAGAGCCATTACCCCTTCTTAAAGATAATTGTGAGCTGGCCTGAAGGTCCTTTCTGTTAGATTTTCTTAATTTTTCAGTAGAAATAGATTTACAAGAGTATTTTGATCTTCTTTTTGTTGAATTTTCACTATGCTAGGCTCAAACATGAGGTTTATTTCATTTAGCATATACTTGAACCATAAACAAATGCAGCTACACCATACACAAGTGTTGCAATAACCAAGATCACAAGAAGAAATACCATGCACAAGAACACAAGAAATATCCTGGGAAACCCTTCTACTCAAGGGAAGAAAACCCAACAATCCTTTGCTATATTCTCAAGAGAAGATCCCCCAACCATAAAACCTGAATGCACACAAGAGGGTGCTCTACCACCTTGAAACTAGCGCCCAAGAGAGGTGCGCACTTCAGCCTTAGATGCAGGTCTGAAATTTCCAAATGACAAGTGACAAGTGTGTTTCCTCAATGGGGAAATCACCTTTATTTATACAAGACCAGACACAACAAAAGGTGTGTCTATTTGCACAACAGGGCCGACCTTAAGAACTCAGAAATATAATTAATTATTACAATAAACCTTAATTATCTTTCACATATGGTGGGGCCGACCTGTACCCTTTACATCATAATTAGGGTTACAAGTAAATCTTACACTTGTACAATATAGGGAGGGATCCACCCGTCCACTAGTGCTCATCCACTAGGGACACGTCCACCTATGCTCAGCCACAAGGATGTCATACTCAACAGATCTCTATCTCAATTGAGTCCACACGAGAATCATTTGGAGTACCACATCGACTCAACTCTCACATAGAGGAGAACGATACACCCATCACATGGGCATGCCCAACACTGGGGGACGACTCAACTCTCACACAGAGGAGAACAATTCACCCCATCACATGGGCATGCCCAACACCGAGCTCTCTCACAGGTCGACTCAACTCAGTCACAGAGGAGAACGTATCCTAGAGAATGTCACACGACGCTGCAATCATCAACACTTTTAACATTCAATAACCACATATTGAAAATATAAGAAGGATCTAGAAGCAAATAGACAAGCACAAGAAGACACAAAGATTTATCCTGGGAAAACCCCAAACTCGGGGAAAACACCCAGCCAACGTTTTTTAGAGAGAATGTTTCTGATAATACAATACAACCATGAACAAGCTCTATTCACAAGAGCAAAAGTGATAATGAAGAAACCCTGATAACAAGAACTTATCTCTTCTCCTTGTCAAACCCTAGTGAGGGTAGACAACTGAGTCACAACCCTAGCGTAATTCTTCTAGAGGCAACGCACAAGAGAAATCACCAAGAACCACCAAAACTCCAGTTACAGCGTCTCCCAGGGTTGCCTCAGACTTGCGCCTCCTTTTCCTTGCCGAGATGATGAGTTGAGTGTGTGTCAAATGGCAAGGCGTCTCCCTTTATTTATAACAGTTTAGTCACTTAGCTGGGGCTGACTTCTCTTCCTGCAAATTAAATTTCCACTTGGCCGACTTCTCTTCCTGGAAATTCTGTTTCCACTTTATTATTTTCCTATGGGACGACTTCTCTTCTGGGGTGTTCTTCAACTGTTTAATGGTCTTCCTTTGACTTCATGGAATCTTCTTCTTTAAGAAACGTTGTTCAGGAGGGAATACCTCCTACTGCTACCAAAACATCAACACTCCCTCTTAGCGAGGGAGGTTTTCTTCCATGATTGTCTCTTCTAGTAGTCCCAATCACACCCATCCAATTCACATGGCATGGGCAAGACTACCACCATAGTCTCAAGACTACGCTGCAAGTATCTACAATGTTTCTCCTCTCCTAGTATTCCCAATCACTCCCATCCACTTCACATGGTATGGGCAAGACGACCACCATAGCCCCATTCACACCTAGCCACTTTACATGGCGTAGGAAAGACAACGCTACAAGTCCTAATCGCAGCTAGCCACTTCACATGGCTTAGGCAAGACTTGTACCAGGCTACTCATTACTCCCTCAGTCACTTCACATGAATGATCTGGGAAGCCCTTGGCCAAAGGGAGAGTATCTTCCCGCTGGAGGAGAAACATCATAACTCCCTCTCAACGAGGGTGGACATTTTGCATCATGCCAAGATTGTATTTGAAGTAGTCATACTTCACTCTAGATAGAGGCTTGGTGAGAATGTCTGCTATTTGCTCATCTGTGGATATGTACTGGAGTTCTACTGCTCCTTTCTTCACCATGTCTCGAATGAAATCGTATTTGATCTCTATATGCTTTGACTTGTCATGAAAGACTGGATTCTCTGAAAGCTTCACACAACTTTGATTATTACAGTATATCAAAGTTGGCTCCAACTCTAGATCAAATAACCCTGCAAGCAACTTCCAAAGCCACATTGCTTCACGACTTGCAACACTAGATGCTATATATTCTCCCTCTACTGTACTGAGTGCCATTGACAACTGTTTTCTACTCAACCATGCGATCATACCTGATCCCAAATTGAAGCAACATCCTGATGTGCTTTTCCTATCCACTGCTCTCCCCGCCCAACCAAAGTCTGTATAATCTTGCAGCTTTACTTCACCGTCCAAGACATATCTAAGTCCATATCCAACTGTACCATGCAGGTACCTCAATACATGCTTTGCTGCTACCAAATGTACATGTGTAGGCTCAACCATGTATCGACTCAATGTGTTCACTGCAAAGCATATATCAGGCTTGGTGTTAACCAAGTACATCAAGGATCCGATCAACTGTCTGTACATCGTGGGATAAACCAAATCTGAAGAAGAATCACTCAAGAGCTCCAGATTCGTAATCATAGGTGTGGCCATGGACTTGTAGTCCATCATCCCAAATCTCTACAGGATCTCAACTGTATACTTTCCTTGGCTAAGGAAGATCTTGTTTGGTCTCTGCCACACCTCTAATCCCAAGAAATAGTGCATCAAACCCAAATCCGTCATTTCGAACTCTGAAGTGAGCTCCCTCTTGCACCAATCTATGAGCTTCTCAGCCCTTGTAAGAAACAGGTCATCCACATATAGTACCAATATCAAGGGGCAACCATCTTCAACCTTGTAGTAAAGGTTGGGATCTGCATCACTCTTGGTAAACCCCAAGCTCATCAAATAGCTGTCTATTCTAACATACCATGCCCTGGGTGCCTGCTTAAGCCCATACAAAGCTTTCTTCAGTTTACAAACATGTGATTCCTTCCCATGGATCACAAAATCTTGTGGCTGCTCTATGTACACTTCTTCCTCAATCACACCATTCAAGAAAGCAGTCTTTACATCCATCTAGTGTAATTTCCATTCCATAACAGAAGCAATAGAAATAATAGATCTAATGGAAGTGTACCTGTCTACTGGAGCAAATGTCTTGTTATAATCTTCTCCCTCTTTCTAGGAGAATCCTCTAGCCACAAATCTAGCTTTGTACTTCTCTATGTTGCCACTTGCAGCATGCTTGATCTTGTAGATCCACTTGGAATTCACCACTGACTTCCCTTCTGGTCTTGGAACCACTTCCCACACATCATTCTTCATGATGGATTGATATTCTTCCATCATAACATCCTTCTACACGTTGCTTAGAAACTTCCTCATAAGTGGAAGGTTTTGAATCAATGATCTTACTCATCAGTGCCACATAGTGTTATGAGCATATAAATAAGATGTTCATAACATAATATATATAAATAAGATGTTCATAACATAATAATTAATTAGTAAATAGTTAGTTAGTAAATAGTAATTATTAATAATGAAAGGACATGTTCTCAAAAGA